>DWAJ01002552.1:0-17157 GCA_018238005.1 Eurema mandarina
AACGCATAATATATGAAGATAACGGTCAACTCCCATTTTGAACCGATCGGTTAAATTTAATCCGGGGGCGTGTTATCTTTGATAAATTAATTCTAAGTGTTTTACAAGTTATTAAGTTTGTGATTGTGTAATTTTGTTGGTTTACATTAATGATTGAGAAAGAGAAAATTAATAATAATAATTTATTTCCATAATAAGGTGATTTACAATTTCAAATTGATAGTTTGTTTTTTTGTTACATTTATGTATTTTACTTAAATTAGTTTTGAGTATTAAGGCTGCCAGCATTAATACTAAAAAGTGATTTCTACCAGGCATCCTTTGATATACCTTCTAACAATGATCTGCAAAGAAAGAAAGGGTACCTAAATGGCTAATGACCGTTAGTTAATGTCGCTTTTTAATAAGTTTTTTAATGAGTTAACTGTTTAAGATTTTAATGAGACATTTTATATTGTAATTAATTATATTAATTACAAAATAATAAATAAATATTGTTTAAAATATTATTTTAATTGTATACATTGTAACAAAGTGTTAATAAATAAAAAAATAAAATAAATTAAAGTAATTATGATCATTCATCTTAATATATATAAATCTCGTGTCACAATGTTTGTCCTCAACTGACTCCTAAACCACTTAACCGATTATAATAAAATTCGCACACCATGTGCAGTTCGATCCAACTAGAGAGATACGATAGCTTACATTCCGGTATTGCCCCGAGAACGGGAACTACGCGGGTAAAACCGCGGGGAACGGCTAGTAGTATTATAAGACTGACCGTTACTTTTATAAATTGTTTTATGTGAATTAACGTCGTACATATGTATAGAAACAATTATATATTTTAAATCGTCTTTCAGTACTCTAAAACGCTTTATTGTAACTAGATCCCTAATTAGTCTATCTAGTAACTAGATACTAGGTTTCGCACGGGTAGACATAGTACTACTAAATATACCTATAAATTACTCAGTGGTAATGTAGCTTTCTATGGAAAAAAAAACGGTCCAGTACTTTTTGAGTATATTCGTTACAAACAAAAAACAAATCTCTTTATAGTATAAGTATAGATATCTCAAAGGCCGTCCCTACGTCATAACTCAAACAACATTTAATCATAGACCACGAACAGGGTGCAAATTAAATTCCATGACGGGGCAGTGGCAAACTAATATTTTACATAAGCAAGAACAACCGTAAATTAGTGTGACCACTGCAAATCGTGTGTTATTAATAAATCGACGGACCGCACTTAAGGAATTGAATCAGGCCCATTTCACTATACAGCAATGCGATGTATAGATTTAAGATGTAATTAGATTTACGGTTCTTTGGTGGTTTAAAATATTGTTGTAGTTTAGGATTGTATTCTTAATTTAAATCATGTTAACTTAAGAGAAGGGATGTAAACTTTATATGAACCAAAAAAGTCGATGACTTGAACTTTATACAAAAATATGCAAAAATATGCCGAAGCCCACGAAAAGAGGCTTCATCATCACGTGAACGACTAGGCAATCCAGCTCCTTGATGTTACTAATATAGTGAGAAGACTGAAACGAACAAAGCCGTTGAGTTAGTGTAGCGGTTTAAAGTGACAAATAAATGCAGTGACAAGTGCCGCGTACAAAGAAGATGAACAAAGTGTCCTCGCCTTAATTAACAAAAACTAACTATAAGTGTTACTGGACACGTTCTTAGATTTATGTTTATGTAGTAATTTAGGTTAAATGTAATTTACTAATTAGTCAATAGGCTAGATTGTAAAATAAATAAAGTATTACAAAGTAAAAAAAAACTTGAACTTTAACTGGCCGTTAGGCTGGTCCGATGTCGAGGAGTTGGATCATATGCGCGATTCAGAAATCGCTGTTTTAGTAGCGGTTGCTACTATTGCATGTCGTTTCTAGAATGTTCTATTTGGTTAGAATAGACTTCAGACTTCAGCTTTGAAGGTTATTGATTAAGTTGCGATGTTTGACTATTTTTTGTTCTTTATTTCTTTTCTTGTATAGATCTTATTAAAACACCATAGTTTGCATATCGTGTGTGTAGTTTTCTGTTTACTTTTTATAATTGTATGCTTAGCTTGAAATTTTAGTTATACTTAATTTGTAAACTGTATTTATACACATTATTGTGTCGAGATTTATTTTTATTTTTGGAATTACCCATTTGCCATTTTTCTTTTATTTTGGAAATTTAGAAGGATATCTTTTCTTTATTTGTAACGAATTACATCTAACATTCAGTTCTTCTATTCCAGGCCAAGATGACAAACGACGGCAGCGTCCACCAGAAGACTGACGACCGACTTGGACACCATCAGTCCATGAGCCAGATGCTGTACACCGGCTTGGGACCTGGACGATCAGGTACCCTCAGATGACTAACTATTATTAGCTTGTGTTGTATATTTTTGGCTATTGCCTGGAACATGAGACAATGATAGGAGCCTCTACCGATAGGACAAGAGCAGTGAAGACCTGAAATGTCATTAAAAGTTAAAATTTGAGAGATGTTTTTAATGCTAAAGAGCAATTGAGGAGAATTTTCACCTGATAGTAACAATGAACTACAAAGAAAGAGTAAATGGGCATGTAGGGTGGTGTCGCATTTAAAATAGCATCTACTATCTACTGATTTATAGTCAATAGTATGTTTCAATGGTTGATTGTTTAGGTTGTATTCTTTATAAAATTATTATCTTTTGATTTATTATATTAATTACAACCTCCACTGCCCATGAATATTCGCAAAGCTAAAGTACCTCACTACGGGGAAGTTTTGGTCATAGTCTATATTAGACCAGTACCTCATAAATAATAAGTATGCTGTCTTCCCTTCCAGGATCCTCCTCGTCATCTCCAGTTGGTGGTGGTAACGCTGGCAGCGGTCTGCTGGTAGTTCCCCAGCCTCTCGGCAAAGGTCCCACCAAATTGCAGTCTCTGCACGCCCATGCCAGGAAGTACCACTGCAAAATGTGTCCACAGGTTGGTTCTAAATTTTAGTACAGCTGTAGCGAATGCTAACTACTAATGCGCCGAGTTCTGAATCGCGCTTACGATATTTGTTCGCGACTTAGCATATACAACGTGTTACAGAAATGTGTGGTAATATTTTTGCGTGATGTTCAGATGCTCATAGATAGTCTATATATGTATAAGTCCCCGCATTAAAATAAACATATTTAAGATTTTTTATTTCATTAATTAATTCTTCAATAAAATCGAAAATCAAAACAAAAGTGTTACAAACTTTTTCAATGAAATGCATTGTCAAAGCGGTCATTGACACGTAACAGCTGATAGTTCTAAAGTGATGTCGTAGCGTCGATAAATATAAATATCGATATGCTAGTCAATAGAAATAAAAAATAAATATCTTGATGATAAATAGTTCAAATGAAATGAATTTTTAATACATTCATTTAAAATTAGGTATTCTTTGAGATCCTTAAATATTACCACGCATTTCTGTTACACGTTGTATACAACTTCTGGATATTGAACCATCGGGGCATAGCGGCCAGTCAGTGGTTCGACTGGTCGAGGATCCTCCCTTTGGTTCAGAGAAAGGATACATCCTCCTTCCTTCCCAAACCTCTGCATAGTTTTGAGACCAAACATTTATGCTTGTAGGAAACAAGAAGTTCTAGTTTTATTAAAAGAAGCGATACACAATGGTTCAATTAATTCAATTTCGTAAACTGATTACAATAAGTAATTTATCCGTATGAATTCAAAACAATTAATAAGTTATCCATATCCAAGACAATCTCAAAATGTATTATATTACATACAATACGAAAACTCTTCTTTATAACCTCTATAAGTGTTGCTACACTAAAATTCTAATGACTTATTAAGATTACATAAAACCTCAGAGTATAGTATAACATACAACATAATATCATTGCATACAACATAATATCTATTCTTCTCCTAATTATTTAAATCGTTTGTTTGTTTAGAGATCAAACGGTTCTTGGTAGTTACTAAACAATAGCTTAGTCATTGCCGTGCAAAATTTATTGTCTTGTACATTAAATAATAACGATTTGTGTCATCCTATAGTAGACTGGAAGATATTTTTAACAGGAAGTAAGAAATTATTCTGTTCTCTTTTAAATGCGATAAATTTTATATAATGTTCATTAAATTATAATTATCAAAAAACTCCACATATTCACGCGGCAAAATGGCGTCTAGGTAGTGTCAACTGTCAACGATTGATTAATATAAAAATATAGTTTTATTAAATAGGTACAAAATAATCCTTGCTTATAAAAATTAATTTGTAGATAATGAAATTACGACAATCTGAAAAAATGTTGCATTTTCAAAATGGCGTCTTCTAATGATATACAGTTATTGATTTAAAAATAAACTGAAAAGCAGGCTTATTTTTCACATATATATTTAAGAATAAAAATACCTTAACACCGATATAAAAATTTTCATCGTCTCTCCAAATTTATAATATTACTAGGATTGTAATATTCTAGTATTATTTCAAATGCAACCTTTCCATTTTTTTTTTTAATTTTATGTTTCATATTTCGAATGCGACTTTTTCAATCGACTGTTCGTAGTTAAAATTAAGATTATCATAAAAACCTCCTTGCGTCGTCTTTAGCGCGGCATTTTCAAAATGGCGTCTCGAATGATAATGAACCGGCCGCTGCTACTCATCAAAATTCAATTCGACAACAGACACCGTTCGCAGAAACGATTTGCGGAAAATTCGATTTTATCTTAATTACTTTGCTTTACGAATTATATGAGACTAGCTACTGCCCGTGACTTTGTCCCCGTCGATTCGGCGTTAATGATATTGGAAAACCTCCATTTTTCGAAATAGGTTAAAAAAGGTCATAGTGCGTCAATCTTTTAATATAGACGTACTATCCCGGACTTTTCATTGCCTACATCATTTAAAAAGGAATAATTCTGTCATACTTATTTTTATAAGTTAGGCATAGTTGTCACTCTGGGTTTCCTGGACAAGACGATGACAAAAACTGTCTGTCTTTTCTTTAAAAAAATAACAGTCAATATAGTCAATATAGTCTATGCAACTTAATATATAAAAGAGAGAAAGAAAATATGTATTATACGTAAAAAATTAATGCTTAGAAAATAAAATGCTTTTAATCATTAATAAACAATATGTATATTTGTAAACGCATGGCCGCAAACGTTCACACACAACAAAACTCCAAATGTGAACCTGAAAAACATTTCAAAATAAATAGCAAATTAAACTAAAAAACCTAATTGTAAATAATAATAATAATTACATCGCAAAAGTCATTAAATAATCTACAGAAATAATTGTATAATGTGCTTTTGATGAAACGGCATAATATATTTAATTGAAATAATATTACCTATTTCAATGATGAAATTCTGCTATTAACATATGTATGTATGGTGGTATGGATGGTATGTATGACTGTATGGATGTTTGTGACCCGTTTACATAAAAACCAATTATTGGATTTGGCTGTTGTTTGGCATACAGGTAGATAAGCATTAACATTGTAGCCACTGCTGTGCCGAGTTCTGAATCGCGCTTATAAATTTTTTTCGAGATATCATATATACGACTTCTTGATATCGAACCATGGGTGATAGGAGTTTCAATTGTAAAATTTCTTTAATTTCAAAGACCAAGTGCCTCATTTAATATTTTATATAAATTAAATTCATTCATAATTTGAATTTAATACAATAATTTAAATTCCCTTGTAATTGAACCCATTTTACGCATCATATGTTTTAATATTATAGATAAAAAAACATATATACAGTCAAATTGAGAAAACTACGCCTTTTTTGAAGTCGGTTAAAAATATATTCTTATTACACGTATGACAAATACTTTCCTATAAAAACTGCATTTGAATTTATAAAAAAAACTTAATTCCAAATTTAAATTCGCTTAAAAAATATTACCTACGTATAGATAAAAAATGTCAGTCATTTAAGCTGTGGTTAATCAAAACGCAGCTGGAATGTCATAGCGGGAGCGCATACCAGGACCGTCGGACGGACGGACTGACAAAAAGCTGAATCGGCTAATACTTATTGCGATTGTGTAGATTTTCACATTCCACCGCCGCTGACCAGCTTCTGATGCCGATTCAGGGGTTGACAACTTTTGGCGACCGATTTTAATATATTTTTAACTTTAAAAATGCTAAGGATTTTTTTTTAATTTACGTAAGATACTAACAAACACGTGTATTATAAATTATTTCAATACTATAATATTCATATTGAAAAGTAAAAATCACTTGAGGTTATTTCCATATCTAAAAAAAGTAAAATTTGCTTACGACCTTACAAAAATTATTTTATTCATGTATATGTGTGTTCTTGTGTGTAAATTTCCAATGATACATATTAAAATGTAGGTATAAATAAGTTAAATTATAGAAAATTTAAGTCCTTTTAGGTTTTTTATTATGTATAGATTTAATAATTGCATTGTTGCATTGATATCGTAAACTGAACTTGCCAATGGGGTGGACCCGACTGCTGAGATACAGTATTTTACTAGTTCAGTAGTCGGGTGACCACAATTATATCTGATGTTTAATGTTAATGCTAATGATTAAATGAAATGATTAAAATTATTAATATCCCTAAGGTTGGCAACCCCACACGTAGCTTTAGAAATGGCCGACAACCGCCAAAAAATGCGACCGGGAGCCGACTAACTGTTTTTTAATTATCATGTTTGATCGCTACTTATAAAAATGGCCCTAAGTTGGATTTGGAATTTACATGGCCAGACTAACTTAAAAGCCTTTTAAATAGGAATGAAATATTATCAGTGTGTTGATATAAAATTTGATCTCTAATAAAAATTCTTAATTAACACAAAGTAATTTACAAAAAGCGCGCGAACGTTTTCTAACTCTTTATATACCGAGAGGGTGTAATATTATGAGAAGTCTTTAATTCTAAAATAAAAAGAAATTGTTTTTTTCGTTTCTTTTCTCTCCCTCTCTGAAACTGCGCATATTATTATTAGAAATGTTTTATTCAGGGCTATTCTATACATATTTTATGAGCCTATTGCCTACTTATATGTAGGTACTAATGTCCTATCTCACGCTGCATGCATAGCCATGCACTACATACACGGATCTGCAAATCGCGACTAGTAGCGTTATAGTACTTTCAACACAGAAAAATTCGCCCTCCGCAAATAAAATATCACTAATAGATACCTAATTTACGCACCGAACGAGATTCATAAGACACACCGAACGACCACAAAAACCCAGTAATTTAGAAACGTCTTACGGCCGGACTTACGAATTTTATTTCGTGACAAATTGACACGTAGATCCTTCACTAAACTTAATTTAAAAAACACTTGAAAACCAACTTAGTGCTCCAAAAAATAAGGAACGATTTCCATTGCCAAAGGTTGGTAATACTTGGTAAATAGAAAATAAATTCTATGTTATAGGAATAAGGTGTTTTCTTGTTTGTTTAGTGGTGATGTAGTGGTGCTTTGTATGATGTCTAGGGTGATGATGATGGTGAATTTGGACCCGTGATGTCACTAATGCTGGTCGTTATAGAAATGGACTATGTGATGTATGGAGCTAGCATTTCCCGTTATCTATTATTTGGGTTTGTCTTATACAGTATTGGGTCCCGAAGTCTCAAATGCCGTAAAACATTATCGGCATTTTTGATACTTTAATATAAATTTGACTTATAACCAATACCAAGCTTGACTTTTTTGTACCTTTGCTATATAAAGAGAATGTGGTTGTTTGTTCGCATTGATAGCGAAAGTACTGAACATATTGTAATGAAATTTGAAACAGACATAGTATGTACCATATATATGTATATAGCTAGGGAAAGGGAGCTTTTATATATGATATAAAAGGGTGAAGGGTTTGGATCTTACGCGGGTAAAAATTACTTTCTTATAATAAAAACGCGAAAGTTTATGAATGTAAGTATGGTTGTTGCTCATTACACAAAAACCACTAAATAGAATTGGCTAAATCTTGACATACGGATAGATTAGAACCATTTCACTCCAGTATCGCTATACCAAAGCAAATAACGCAAGCAAAACCACGGGAAGTATTAGTATGAATAAACTTAACTTCATTATAATCCAATAAACAGTTAGAACAATAAACTATCTTAATAATTATAACTGATAAAAAGTCAAGGTATTTTGTATTTGCAAATAAATTGTTGTAGCGAAAATAATAATTAAAGTTTTACAAGCAGGTGGTACACGCACTGCTATTAAAGACTTGTCATGGACACGTACAATTGACGCCCTTAGACATGTGAATTTGTACGAAAGACTAGCTCTGCATTACTGCTTTACTTGAGATTAAGTTATTCAGCTATTCGAGGCTTGAAGACATAGAAATTATGAGGTTATGAAATTATAAGAGAATATATATAACATAGGCTTTTAATACTGTACATATGATAGGTTAAAAAAATATAGTATCATTAAATTATATTTTCATTTAAAAAATATTTTATTTTAATCTGTACTCATATTATAAAGAAGTAAAGTTTGTGTGTTTGTAAAATTGTAAGAGGTAATCTCGGGATCTAATGGACCGATTATAAAAATTCTTTCACTAAAAGAAAGCCACATTATTGCTGAGTGTCATAGGCTATATAAGAAACCCAAAGGGATAGTTAACATTATGCCCAACGAAGTGGGCACGGGTCCGCTGGTATCAATATAAAGACTTATTTTATTATCTAATCGTCGTAAGTTGTAGTACCTTAATACAAAATATCAACAGAAAGGAAATAAGTTAATCATAAAACAGATTCATTTAAAATAGAAGAAAAATAATAAACTCTAATATATTCATTGTCTTATAAGAACAATGTATTTTAATAAAATAAAATGGGATTAAAAAATAACGCCCAGTTCGCGGCTACAATGTTCAAGCAAGCGTCAGACAGGTCGCGTTTAGCGCATAATCTGACCAACGCAACGACTTCTTATCAAGAAAGATCTAGTCTCGTTAAAAGAGTACTTCGAGGCGTTCCCGACGATCATAATTATGATATTATAATTGTTATAACCATGCAAATACTCGTGTATTATTTTAACGATCATAATTTGTGAGATTTATTATGATTGCTTTGTAGGTAAATTGTTTTTAGTTTTGTGTTTAATTATTTTTTAATGGGAATGAAATAAAAATTATCTTTATTAAATATGAAAGTGAATATAAATATGTTTCTAAGTGCATAACTCCATAACAGCTGAACCGATTTCGATAGTACATCGCGATTCGCGTCGCATCAGGCCAGCTAGTACATAATATGTACTTAATGTAATTTAACTTATATTTTTTTTAATTAGTGAAATCTTGTAATAAACCGAACTGAACTACAGCCAAATGTCATTTTAAAATCAAATTTGGTGTAAGCGTTAAAGAGATGCCAAGCCCCAGATAAAAAAATTCAATCTTTTCCAGGGGCTTAAAATACCTAAATTATAACCGTTTAAAAAATGTATTCTACTAAATTATAACCCTTCACGTGCATTAGGGTATTAATAACCATAAAGGCAAGAAAATGTCAAGGAATATTCAAGAAACAACAATCTGACAGTCTTAGTGGTTTGACCCGCTAAAGCCGATTGTGGTCACAAAGACCCATTTGAAGAAATTTAAGGTTATTATGATGCTTTGAAGAAACTGTCTTTCTTGTTCTGTTTTGTTAAGACAAATAATTGTGAGAAAGTAAAGACGTTGAGAAAAGACTAAATTATACTTCGGTGACGTACAAGTTGGTTAATTTGTGTAGCAAATTTATTCGATTTATACATCATTTAAAAATAAATCAAATTCTGGTAAAATTAAATATTATATAAAAATTAAATCTAGTTAGGAGGAATACGAGTTTCCTCTGAAACAAAAGATCTTGAAAAATCAGTCTACAAAGGTTAAAAAGTGTTTAGAACTGCTGCTATTTTTCTAATGATTATACATACTATATCTTTAAAGACATTGAGTCAGAATCAATCACAAATTCGTTATTACTCATGAAGTTTTTTTGTCTGAAATTATGAAGTGAAATAGACATTAAATGTTCTGAACGTCTATCACAAATTCAATTTTAATTAATCTTGAAGTTTCACTACTGTGGCTTCGTTTTGGGAGCTTCTTATTAATAGTACGATTCCCTTAAGCTGATCTAAGAGATTCCACACACGACCCTAAGGGACTCAGGTTAAACACACATCTGAATGACAATGCCTTTTGTGTCCTAATAGGCGTTGCGGTGCGAATCCGTCTTTGTTGGCCTAATCCATCATTATAGAAATGTATAGGGCTGTTGAGGGTTATCGATATCGATAATATTCAGCGTTTAAAATTTCACGTTTTACTTTCACTACTAAATTATATTTTATAGATATGTTGCACAAATAATTTTAAATTCTTTAATACATAACAAGTACCTCACTGGCTACATATCCAGAATAGAAGAACTGTTACAGCCTCTCTTATCATTAAAAAGTGTTTTCTTTCAGGCAAATTATCATTGTTTTGGAATTGAAAAATTTATCGAGAACTTTGTTGTTTCACTCCTTTGGTTTAATATTTTTCTTTTCGTTTTTATTTATAGAATTACATTTTGATACTGATTTGATAAAAAATAGAATTCTTCTCGATAAATGCTTTTAAAGCAAGTAAAAATCGATTACAACTATCGCGAAACCCCATCCCTATAAATCAGCCCATAGATTGATGGTATTATGTCAACATGCACAACACTGCGTTTTGCATAATAATCTTAATGCTCAATTATTGAATAGCAGATGGTTTGTGAGAACACAGCGAGAGCTCAACAATTTGTCATTCGCGAATCTTGGCACGGATATGCTGATTTTGTATTAACATTTTATAGCTAGAATGTGGGAAAAGACGGTTAAAATTCATATACAGACTACTAATTAGATCTGTCAATCCTTACTATTACTTAACTAACAATGCTATCTTTACTAATATTGTAAATGTGAAGGTACGGATTGTTGTTAAACTTAAGTACACACAATAAAACTATATTCTAACATAATAAAACTATAGAAAATAATGAGCTAAATTTTAACATATTTAAGTATTAGTTAAAATTTAATAACACCAATAATAGAAACTTTTTCTTGCTCATTCTCTATTACTTAATGGCGCATTGAATTTAATTAAATTAATTTCGTCAAATTGTATTTTATGTTTTTACACGTCCAAGTTAATACTTCAATACTGATACTATTTATAAGACTAATAAAATTATAATTTTAAGACTGATTTTGACTATCGATTTCCTTAACAACCTATATGAGATAAGGCTAGTATTTTGGGATTTAGTATTATCTTGTGTGTGTATTTACCGCTTTTTTTAAAGATTATACCGTATTTTAAACATCAATTAAAATCGAACGATCAGAAATGTTAGCAAATACCTACTGATAAAAATCTATTGTCCAAACATTTTGGCACATACAATAAAAAGGCTTATAAGAGGTACTTAACCATTTCGCGCGACGCACAATAGATCAATGCCCAATAATCTTATAATAGGCGATGGTACAAAACGCCCCATCGGCAATCGAAGGGTTAAGATATTGAAGGATTATCTAAGCCGATTTCGCAGCTGCAGCAATGGGTGGTTAAGATTCAAACACCTTCTTGCAGAAGATTAAAAAATAGACAATACTATGAATCAATAATACGATGTAAAAATTATTAGAATAGAAAACGAGAAGTAATTTAGTATTCTTATGTTCTACACATTCTATGAACAACAGGGTTGTCTGGAAGAAATTACTTCCGCGTCCTTTTCTCGTTAATTTAATTTACTTATATGTTCCGCAAAGTTACGGGTAGCATTGGTTATGGGCTGGCGTTTCTCTTACCCGTTCGTCTCACTTATTGGTAGTATTTAAAAAAATGTTCAGACACAAGACATACGATTGCATTTTTTTCATTAAATTTTTATGTATGTATTTTAATTTTATATAAGCTAGTTTAAGTATACTGCCCAAAGCTTCCTCTACATGAAATCTTTCTATAAGTTAACTAAACGAAGAAAAGCGAGATATCAAACATTAAAATTTTGATCATTGAACAGTTTATAACGAATTTATAATGCTTTAAAAATTATACCAGATTACAAATCTATTTGTGAATTAGTGACTATTTATCCACAGTCGAATTATTATAACATAGCCTTTATTATATTATTGTTATTATTTCAAAGTCAAAAGTATCTTTATTCAACTAAGCTACATATTACTCTTTTGAATGATATATAGTGACTTCTTCATGTCACAAAACATTTACCACCGGTTCGGAAAGCAGTTTCTACAGAGAAGAACGGGCAAGAAACTCTGATAGTTGCTCTTTTACAAATAAGAAAATACAATTGTTATTACAAGTATAAACAACAAATATTCTTTTGTATTTACAAAGCCTTCCTCATTATATTGTTATAAAAATGTCAAACTGATTACAAAAGTCAATATTCAATGAGCTCCCTGATCAATATCGGCGCACGCGCCGATAATCAAACCCTTTGTATTATTTGTATGAAATATTATATTTCAAAGGGCAACACTGTACAATAGTACAATCGCATTCAACCAATTGATACATTGATTCGTTAGTAACGTAGGTAGAACGTAGGTAATTTTATTAAATATGTGGACTTTTTATTTCTAAAAGGTATTATGAATCAATAAAGTTCAAATTAAAAACGGCCTTTTAAAATTTTACTTAAATAGAGAATACAATAAGAATTAAAATGATTAAGATCTTTATATTGAAAAAAGCATAAATATTGCAAAGAGTTTGAATAATATTCAGTTTATTAAAGACTAGCTGAGCCGTGCCCACTTCGTTGGGCATAACGTTAATTATCCTTTTCGGTTTTTATATAGCCTATGACACTCAGCAATAATGTGGCTTTCTATTGGTAAAAGAATTTTTAAAATCGGTTCAGTAGATCCCGAGATTACACCTTACAATTTAACAAACACACAAACTTTACTTCTTTATAATAATATTAGTATCGACTATATACCAATTAGTAATTTACTGTTTTAAAATGCTTACTAGGCATTTGATACCAGAAAACATAAGTAATTTATTTTATGAGACTATTTTATGAATCGCTTTTTTATTAAAAGATGCTAAAAACTAACTACATAAAGTATTTATCTCAGTATATTTCAAATAAAAACAACTAAACATAATTTATTAATTCATTCCTTTAAAAGCCCAAAAACTGTATTAAAAGCCATTATAAATTAAAGTCTCTATACAGCCATTATCCGTTAAAGATGTTTATTCATATCCCATTAAAAGGCCATAAAATTCCTTCCATAAACTAATTAATGCAACGAACTTAATATACCTACACATGTTCACCTGTTTCTGTCACCTTTGAGCGGTTCTGAGCTAATGAAATCATAAATTGACATAAATGTTTTAACTTCACTTAATTAATGGTTTGTGCTAATGGTACCTACTTTAAATTGGAAAAATTATTCAGTAGCTAGTGGGAATTAAAACAGAACTATGCACTAGCTGCGTCCTACGGTAATACTTGCTTTATGTAACCTAGTACTTTTTACAGGCTATATTTAAATTGCTTAGACAATTTCCTACTTTACAATAGTTCAAAATTATGTCAAAGCGGTTAAGTAGTTTTGAAGCCTATTTAAACAAACAAACAATCTTTTTTCCTGTTTTCATAAAAATACCTATAGATTACTGAAAATGAAAAACAAAGGCACGTTTATCACAGAGCACAAATAGTAAACATTAAAACAAACAAGACAATTATGATTGTTAATAAATTAATAAAAAAATCAAATATAAATAACTATGTTGCGTTTAAAAAACTGCCGAATCTCGAAGACAATAACCATTTAACGGTTAGAAAGACGAACAAAGCGGAATAATTGAAAGACTAGAAAATCACGCATCTAATTATCAAACACGGACATCCTCACCCTGATTCTCACGATTTTTTTAATTACAACCCAGCAGATGTTTTGTTCCGCCATAAAAAATGAAGCACCCGGTAAAAAGACTCTCCTAAATATTCATCAAACAAAGAATAATCAACGATGACGAGTATCGAAACCGGAATTCAATTAGACAAAAGCATTGTTTGCTGGGACCAAGTTCTTGTTTGAGACATTTAATTATTCACCTTATAGATTCACCCAACGTCTCACACGATCGCAAAAGCTTCACTAATGACACACACAATGGTTCCAAAGAAAAACCTGACCCCACGGAATCTATGAATGCAATTAAAAATTCCGCTATCCTTAAAATAAAGCTCAAAGTAAACACACACACTCGAAAAGACAGTCTTAAATTTTAATATGCAAAATAGCTCCGCAAAGCGGAAGGGACCAAACTGGATATGCAAATCTTCGTGCGAAGTTAAAGTGAAAGACAAATAGTGAAAAAACCGCTTCTATGGGTGACTGATAAACATAAAAACAATTTTTGCATTGTCTCCTCATTTTTGCATATATTAAAAAGTGGCGGGCCCAGTGTCTTCCCCTGTGGTACTCCTTTCTCACAGGTTGGAGTCGCGTATGCAAATCGGTGATACTACTTAATCTTTTATTTTAATAGCGTCTTTTTGTGTTTAAGCCATTCATGTTTTGTGGGGTGAATGGGAGATAAAAAATGAGAGGTAAAAATTAATCATTCAACGTATGCAAATGCCTGCCTAGCCTGCTTTAAATGTGGGAATGTCTAGGCATTTCCGGGGATGTGTTTGCCGTTAAATATTTATAATCGTGATTAATTGATGAAGGTCTTAGTCTTTCGCATTCTTATTTTAATGTTTTGGATCAATAGGCTTGTTAATCGTAACGGTTTTAATATTCGCGTTCACGCAGCAGACAATGCGTTAATTTATTGACGAATTCGTTTTTTGAAATTTTAACTTTTTTGAAATTTGTAAATAGAAAACTAAAAATAATTTTAATAATTTCCTTGGAGGAGGAGAGGAAGTGGAGTAATCATCATAGTATATGGGCCTGGTAGAAAAATCCATGGGTTATGTATTTTTACACGAGGCTACGGACTTATAGTGATCAAAACCACTGGCTGTACCATCTCATGGCAGCAGATAGAAGTCAAGTCACCTTCGTAGATATCACTATAATATTAATTTTTTATTTTATTTTTTTTATTTTATTTTATTTGGATAGCTTACAGCGTATAACACAAAGGTAAAAAAGCAGGAAATTAACAGTAAATTAATGCCAATTAAAAGCTATAACTTATAGTATCTATCTATCACTTATACTTAATACCCTACCTAATAGATAATGATTATGCTATTCTTAATTTTATTCTATTTCTGTTTCAGGTATGTGTCTGGTGTCAGTAAGTATATCTAATTAGATCTATATTATACATAAACGGATTCATCAATAAGATCTATGCCCGTTGAGCGACATCTACCGGCGAGATTGGGAACTATTCTTTTAGTTCGACGTGTTTATAACAGATGGCGTTAGGTTTTAAAAATTATAGGCTTTTGAAAGTGAAATACATAATATTTCGCGAATAAAGCTAAGAGCTATGAGTTATGATATTATACATGGAGAACGTTCATAGCGAAAATCATTTTAATTAATCGGTATATTTATACATACATATATTTTATTCGGTAGGGACATAGCATCAGAATTTTTTTTCTAAGTTCCACACTAGGAGCAAGGAGCTTTCACTCCTATATTCATTTCTTAAGACTTAAACAATTGATTGTGATAATATTTAAATTAACTTACGACTATTCATATTATTATAGACAGCGCTCAATGCTATGAAACACTAAATATCTATTAAAGAGCTTAAAACAGTTATAATAACTTATTGTATCAGTTATCTCATCTTCCATTGAAATCAGTTTTATGGCCTATTACATGATTTGATGAATATTTTAATTTTTATGACATAATAATATTAAATGCGATCGGCACACATGCGCGTATGTACAAACACTCACGCACACTACGGCAATCGATTGCCTACGCGCGCACACATGCGCAGTGCACTCACACACGCGCGCTTGTATGATGTATGGGCATCATCAGGCCATGTGGTAGTCGCGACGGGTTCGAATATTTTGACGAATTCCGAATAGACTTGCGTGCGTGCACGCAGCGGGACTTGTTCATTTTTAGATATTGTGATGATTGTATTGTGATTTTTTTTATTTTGTTTCGGATTGACGGTAAATTGATATATACTATAAGAATGAAGCTAGGACTTTTAACATACCTTTGATATTGAAGTTTAATTTCTGTTGAAACCGCCTTCCGAACCGGTGGTAAAAGTTTTGTAACACCATGACAATTCAAAAGTGTTACTATATATTGTGGCCTAGTTGAATAAAGATACTTTTGACTATTTAAAGATATTCATCTAAAAACCTACTTGAATTAACGAATAACGTTTTTTCTGATTCTATTGTATTTTGCAATATAGTATTTTTAGCTTCCTTATTTTTCTCTGTTTCAGCTGAAACAAAAACTTGTAAGTGAGAGATAGAATTTCATTAAATAATAACCCTCACTATATCGTATACCAATGACGATTTCTTATATACATGTTTTTATGATAGACTAACCTATTGCGCTGTTTTACCCAAATACTTTTCGTTCTCGATGCATTAAGTACATAAATAAAAGTCGTGTATAAAAATATATCCTTATTCAAATTTTAATATACTTACCTTCCGAAATTCAACAAAATTATTCGTTAGCTTTTGCGTGAAAAATCCGTATAAAGTTGACCAGAATCTTGACTGGTAGTGAGCGGTTAAGTGGTATAAGGAGCGATTTTGTTTAATAAATAATTGACTACTACCTTTAAAGAATTTACATTTGTTGAATGAATTTGAATTTACAGTTAAACACTACAAATCTCAAACAGACATTTAATAAGACAGCTGAAACAAAGAACTAAATGTTTTTGACATGATCTATATTTAATATATACAGAAGTAAAGATTGTGTGTTTGTTAAATTGTTTTAATCTCGGGATCTACTGAACCGATTTTAAAAATTAATTCACCAATAGAT
>DWAJ01002553.1:0-17155 GCA_018238005.1 Eurema mandarina
GTGCTAAAATATGAGTTGCGTTTCATTAATCGGGCGTTAAGGTCGCTGTTATATTAGTATGTATTATATATGTATGTATGTATGTACATGTCTACCTACTTACTGATGCCACTCTATATGGTGGAATATCGATATTAACAGGTGTCGATGACGTGTTTTGATCGAATGCTTTCTATAATTATGTGGGTACTCAGTAGAGTCTTACACCATTTATGCTAATATAAAAATAATTAATGATACCCATCTTTACAACTTAGATATAAAAAAGAAAATATTAAATGATTCTATGAAATAATTGAATAATAAATATATAGAATAATCTAGCCTAATATCATATTATTGGTAATAGTAAGCTTTTATCACGTCGAAATTTCTAGACTTACTTAGCATTCATTTTGAAGAAAAAAATTTTTAGTTAATTAAAATTGTTCGTAGATGCTAGGGCTATACTTTATATCGAAACTAGCTGACCCGGCAGGCTTCGTACTGCCTCAATATATAAATATTGATAGATATGATTGAATTTGATATTTGTGTCGCGGAAATGAGGTTTATAATTGACTTTAATCATTTGTATGGGAAATAGAGAAGGGCTGTTGTTAAGGTTTTCCCCAATTTTTTTCACTTTTTAAACCTTCCCTAGACCTCCACGAACATTTCAAGGCCAAGAAGATGAATCCATTCAGCCGCTTACAAGTTTTAGCGAGACTAAGGAACAGCAATTCGTTTTTATATATCGAAATATATCGAAGAAAGAAAGTCAGGATATACGATCGCATTTGAGGTTTAAACTTTTAAAAATAGGCTATACAATATGAATACATAGGCTATTTTTCGTGGTATAAGTTTAGTTAGTGTTAAAACATACCAAATCAAGGAAGACAAAATTGATCCATTTAGATCATAAAGCGATGTTGATGAATTTTTTTGGTCCAACTTTATGAAAATATCTTGAAGTATTAAGCAGACAATTTAACATCTACAAAGCACTGCTGCCGAGGCGAATTTAATAAGACTCAGTTACTCGCTTAAACTCAATTTTTTATTTCTAGGTAACACTTAAATGTTGTTTGTCGTTTCGTGATGCAATAAATGAACTTTAAGACTCACAGTTCAAAATTTTTATATAGCCTGTTAGTATTAAATAGCAATTGTTGAAAGTCATTTATTATAATATTCTTTACAATTCCTTGGTAGCTGAAGGTTTTGGTTTTTAAAGATATCAAGTTTTTTAATTTATTTTTCTTTATGATATCTTTATTATTAATTGCAATTAAAACGTACTCACTAAATCGGACAAATTTTTACAAGCAAATGTTCTTTGCATTTTTGTCCCTTTTACGATTATAACTAAAAATGGAACATTTCAATTCAAATGTGTTGTGTAAATTATTTTAAAACCTAATACAAGATTTTTACTTTAAGACTGAGCACACTGCCTACACCATAATTTAATTTTAAAAGATTTTCTTTGTCACAATAATAAGCTAAGTTCTTCGTATTTGTATAATCTACGTGTTTAAAAGAAAACTTTCAAATGATATAATTTCCTTAAACTTAGAAACGGGAAAGCGACTCAAGGTGAAATGACTGCTAACAACGACGTATGGAGGCTGTTAAAGTTACAGAAAAGGCCACTTTGGGCATAAAACTTTATATATTTGAAGGTAGTGACGTAATGTATAGAATTAGATACACGGGGAAAAACGTCTCGAATGCACAATTGAGTTGAGTTACAAAAGTACTTAGTTCCTTATATTGACATATACACATTAAAAATATTTAAACCCTTTTTGAAGTATATTGAGCCGGTTAAATAACTTAATTTTTTTGTCATTTTAACAATTCGCTAGATGAACTAAACATTAAATTGTTGTATATATGTACGTCGTATAATAATGTAATCAAGTGTTCGTTGAAACAAAAATAATAATTAATATACTAATTCTACTAGTAGGTACATATTTGATATTAATCTAATGTAAATAAATGAATTATATATTAATTTATATATTAATATACTTCTTGAATATCTTTAGAAACTTTAATTATAAGTAATTCATGTATGTGTATCTTTATTTTTATTACCTATACATTCCACTTAAGCAAGTGCATCACTATTTTCTTAAAAAAGTTAAAAAATTGTGTTTAAAAACATCTTATCTAAGGTATAAGTAAGAAATAATATTTCAAAGCCTCTATAACTACCTATCGTTGTGAGCACAGCTTTGAAATTATCGCCAAGTTAGTTCGTGGGACAGCTAGTATTTCAAAGTTAAGAAAATTAATGAAGCATTGAATTGCACTAAGAGCTTCCAGTAAACGATCAACACGATCTCATTTCTATATTGAAAGAGTTGACAATAATTACGGACAATAAATACTGCATAAAATTATATTTCTTATGCAATAGTGGACATCAAAAAGATATTGTATAAGAAAAAATGAAAAAAAAGGAAAGTTTAAATGTATGATATAGGGTATTAAAGAATGGGAAGGAAAAAATATGCCTCCAGCGCTTTGGCTTACTAAACGAATAGTTAAGACATCTCTTTCGAGATTCTTAGCGCTAAATTTTTGTACAGGGTAATACCAACCTTTGGCTAGCCCTGTCCGGCTTTCTTTTGTTATAAATGTATGTCAGCCAGCTACAAACTTTATTTAAGACCCCAATTAATTACCTTTCACTTTGACACTTGAGAATATGCGCTTTGACCAAGAGTATGTTCTGTCTTAAATAATGGAACTACTTAAGGTATTAGTAGTTTGTTGTAATTTCAAAATTTTGCGCTTTCTTCCAAAATAGTTTTCGATACGAATTTATAACATTATGTGCATCCATACATTTCAGTGTTTCATATTTAATTGGAACACAACGAATAATCTAAACGTTTATGACTGCTAATAAAACACGTTCCATAAACTTTCCTTTATTAGTATAAAAAGATTAGTACAATCTACGCTCAACAAACGCTTAATACAGCCTTAATAGCTTAATAATAATACTGAATGAAAATTCCCTATAAATTGTAAGTACACAGAACAAAACAGACTGAAGCAATTAAGAACGAAGTATAGTAATGTAAAACACATAGAGAATAGACGCGTCAAATAATGTTTATGGACAATGAAAACATTACTATAACTAATGGAAACAGGTTGAAAACACACTGAGAGCAAATAATTGTTTTTTTACGTGATGGTAGAAAACCTAGCAGGGTAGAAGGTGGAGTTGCAACAAACAAAATTTGTGACTTTCTTTACTTGAGGTTTTTTCTCTCGGAGGGTCACCAGTCACCACCCACAGAGAACTAGCCCTAGTATCAAGTCACCACCTATCACTTGTTTTTATTAGTGTACCTTACGTATAATAGGCAAGCTAATCCTTATTCAAAGATACTGGTAGTATTGTGCGTTTTCATAGAAGCTTTTCACAACCAACTTCTGGAAGATTCCTCACGCGGCACATACAAATATGTACAACTTAAAAAAAACAGTATTCCTTTCAAAAGAGAACAGCACATAAATGCAATGCTGCGTATTGCCGCGTTTGCGTAGTCTTAATCAATAATTGTTGTTCTGAACAATCCTACTATAAACAATATATAAATAAACAAAATTACGTATAAAAAATGCATTAAATATGGTTTAAATAAAAACAATCCACGTTTTTCGGTTCTGAATTAAACTTCTTAAAACCCGTACTTGCAATAAGCAAATAAAATTTCAAATAGCAATTCCTCCCTTGTATTCAATTTGATTCCAGGAATTTCAAGGTCTGAGTATATCGTCAACTTAATGTTACACAAATCTACAGGGATTTAGTCACATTAATTGTATAGTAACACACTGACCTTTTTAATTTAAATGATAATGCCCGATGCGTCGTTTAACTGAATTACTGAATTCTATTCGTTTTTAAATTCAATAGTTTTGCCACTAACCGTAAATTTGTCTAATAATATAGAACTACATGGTTTTTAAATAAAAACGGAAATGTTTCTATCCTAATGTTAACTATCTAGAGTTTAATTATTTTCTACAAACATACTAATATTGTATGGTTGTATCTACATGATTATTTTTTCTTATACCTATATAGTTTTTGTCGAATAACTAAATTACGTGAATATTGAGAATTTCTGCCAAATTTACTTAATGTCCACATTAATATAGGTATTTTATTAATAAATAAGTAACAAAACAATCAATACGTTATCAGAATAAGTAGTTCATATACCTACGTTTAATACGAATATAATCACTGTCTTATAGACAAAATAAAAAAATAATGCTATAAGGTCTAAAACCCAAACCAAAGGATTTTAAACCTAATCGCATTAAACACACTACATAAAATAATTAGTTGATATAAGTTGCATAATACATTTTCATTCAAAATACTTAAAAAAAATAGATTTTTAAATTTAAATATAAAATGACGAACGTCGGAACACATTAAACATAAGGAATTTAATATGTAGCACACTGTATTCCGTGTGAGGTAACTAATTTACATAGGTCGCAAAAAGCCAATCAAATTTCGTTTTCTCTCATTGAACCGGAAAATTCAACAGAAATGGACGGACATTGTTTATATTGAACTCCATAATTGTACGATAGGATCTTATTTAGGCTTTATTTCTCACTAGTTTTTCCCTTCATAGTTCCCTTTCCCGTGGGAATTTCGAGAATTCCTTTCTTCGTGCACCTCTACGGTACCTAAGCTACGTCCTTTCCAATTTCAAGTGTATACGTTTAGCTGTTGAGGCCGTGCGTTGATATGTCAGTCTGTCAGTTTATCCATTTATATTTTTAGACCAGCCGTGTATTAAACACATAAATATTCCTCTTGTATCATTTTATCTGATAAAAAACTGCATGGAAATCTGTTGTGTAGTGTTAAGCAGGTTGCCTGGCAGAGATTGCTATGTAGTATGCCTTCTGTGCATAACTATTTAAGTTTTCTTTGTATCTGTTTTCTGTGTATGTTTTTTTCTTTATGTACAATAAAGTGTTTTAAATAAATAAATAAGCATACTTAGGGTCATACGAAATAGAAAGCGACTTTGTTTGTAATGTAATTATTATGAAACTATGTAACAGAGTACCTAATTAAGAGAAAGTTATGATTTCGACGATAAATTACCGGTATTTATCCTTATAAATGTTATAAAAGGGCGGTGGTAAACACCTTTACGGTCTCATAAGCGAAATGACGACCGCCCAAAATTATATTATCACGTAATTATAAGCTTTTATTAAGTTTTACGTATAACGTTTGTTTGATGAATATTGTTTGCTGCTGGATATAATCTGGATGCAACATTTGTGTGTTTGGAATGGTTATTTCGAAAAAATATCGTGACCAATATACCAAGAAAGATATATTTTACTTTGACTTTTATATAACCTTTTTTTCGAGTACAAAATCTCCTTTCGGACACCTGTGCTAACCCTGGGTATTATTAAGGTATTAAGTAAACCATAGCAAAAAAAGGTTGGTATTCAAAGAGAAGAATTTTAATGTTCAGACAAATGTATTAAAGCACTCCAATCAATTCTACTATCATTATAACCTACTCCAGAGCTGTCAATCTCTGCGAATGGGCGGCGATGACCACTTTCCATCAGGTGGCTCGCCAGCTCGTTTGCCCCCTATGTTATAAAAAAAATTGTCAGAATGTGACTGAATTTCTCGCTTCGTAATGCAAAAACTTCTAAATAGATATTTAGGAAAAATTTGACATGCAGATAAATTAGACCATGGGTTAATAGATTGGATATTTCTTATCCCGGTATAGGCCTGGAAAAATAAACTACGATAATATCTAAAACTGCAGTATTCGACTGGTGAAAAAGTAATAAAAGATACGATTGTTCTAAATTGCAAGTGTTTCTTAGCTAAGAATTACGATCACGCTTTTTCTATAACGAGCTTGCAACATTTAATTGGTATATACTATCTACTATTGGTAAGATTGTGATTCTCGTTTCGGTTGAGATTTATTTAACAATAATTTTAACAGTGGTTTATTACAGCGTTTTATTCGGCTATTCTCTGCTTTGCTTAGTGCTATGGATTTTACAAACATGATTATAATTAGGTGATAAATTTCTTTAAATTCTGAGTCAGTTTATATTTAATACACATAATGTATCGGTACGAAATAGTCGTACGTATATGGGTTTAATAAATAGATTAAAAAATAAATGTACCTAAGTAAAATGAGATTCTTTCTCTGCATTTTAGCGCAAAACATAAATCTTCTATTAAAAGAACGTAATATAGTAACAATAATTTAATAAACCTGCTTCATTAAATTAAAATCTCGGTAAGTGGACAGTATTGCCAAAACTCCGCGATAGTTACTATTTTAACATGCACAGATAAATTTTAACTTACTTTCTCTTTATGAAATAATAATATGTACTGATTGCAGTTGTTATATCATAAATTTAATCACCTAATTAATAGTTAGCAAACAACTGGTAATTATGGTTGCAAAATAATATTATCTGTGTAGTCGCCGGGAACTATTAATGTAGTCGTTAATGGTTATGGCGAAACTTATTTCGTATGTTTTTTTTTAAATTCTATAATTGTGTTCGGGGTTTCTGAGCTCATAAAATTGTATTAAAAACATTAATTATGTATACCATTTTAAATAATAATGTCGTGTTTTAAAAAACATATAACACTACACATCGGTCATATTTTTTATATAAGCGGTCGTTAAGCTCTATAGAAGAAAGTCTTTATGGAAGTTTGTTGCTGAAGACTGCTAAGGTACCCCTTGGCCCCTACCCGTTACAGTAAGACGAAACACAGTGGGGTTTAGATCGGTACAAATCCGACATTAATGTCCTAATAATTCCCTCACTAATGAGAAATATATAATAAGAGAATAATAAGAATGGAGGTTAATATAATCTATAAAAAAACCATAAATGCTATAAACCATTAACATACATTGCGAAACTTCCTCCTTTTTTGAAGTCGGTTAAAAAAGGTAATATATGTAGGTAAGGTTTAATAATTAATCTTAATAATTGTTTTGCTTTTAACATTTCGGTCAGCGGTTTTTAATGTTAATTTTTAATACCGTAAAAGTTGATTTCTTTAAGAATCTCTCCGAATGGTTTGAGTGCACTTCGGATTTGCTCTTAAATGTGACAAGGATTTGCTTATTACAAGAAAATCGGTAAGTAATTCTATTAAATTTGTTATTTTCCTTCGAGGCAGGCTAGAGGAAATTTGTCTCGAAATCCCTCTTGAATACTTTTGATATGCCTACGCATTAATCATTCTAATTAGGTGAATTATTACGGTATATTTAATCATGTTTCAATTATTGCGTACTCGTTTGTTATGATTGTAAAATTACGTCGATAAACATTATATCCAATAACAGTTACCTGTATTTTTGTTTAAAAACAGTTTAAAACCTCTCTATAAGAAAATGCGTGCTACACTAAGATCAAGCATGAATATGTATGAAATACTAGTTTCGGGTTAGCTACACGTAATAACACACACATACAGATACACAAACACACACATACTTATCGCTGATTCAATGTTAATATTTCGTTATTAACGTTTAGTAAAGTATTGTATTTTAATTTCAATTTTATTGGTTAAGAGATCAGTCGTTAGGCCTTATCATCATCATTTAAAGTCAAAATTTAGTTAACAGATAAACTATATAAATAGAATCACAGCTTAGTATTGAGGTCACAAAAATAAAACGAAGCTTCGATACCCAATTTATTTATTTCATTTGTATTATCGACAATTAACAATGAACTTAGTAAATAGATTATGGGTATCCGATAGAACACCAATACAGCTTATATATTTATTTTACATTTATGTATGTATGTATGTAGAGTATCCAAAACGTAACAGCGAATTGACTAAATTACCCAGCCTAAATAAATATATATTTTCTAATAGAAAATAAACTATTCTCTGCCAACGTAGCCACATTTGTAGATGAAAAAGGTTTAAACGAGATCAAATCTACGAAAGACAACTAACATTAACATCTTAGTCTTGTATCTCTATGTTAAATTTGCGATCCAACGACCATTTCAAAACGATGAACTTATTTATTCCGTAGTTATACGAAATTATACACAATTAAAAAAAACAATCAATAGTATCCTACCACTTTGTTGATGACCATAGACAATTTGAGTAACTTTTTTTTTATCTATGATCGTCAAATTTTAAAAGTAATGGACACCACACCATAGACATTATTCAAACTATTTACAGAGTTAAGCGAATTATTTCTCCTTTTTTTTCTCATTAACAACTCATTAATTTTTTTTTTTAATAATTTTAATTGCGAGATATAGATATTCATATCACAGTACTATAAAGTTACAAACATATAAATATCTAGCAAATAAATAATCCAAACGTATTATTATTATTAACAGATTTCAACCGTATTTATTACGTAAATTTTTAAATTAAGCCACGTTCCGTAAGAGTTCGTCCGCCGAGAGTACGCCGTCCTGAAAAAAAAACATATAATGTTTATTTTTAAGCCCGCAAACTTTTCTATTTCCTAACTAAGCTATATTAGCAAAGTTAGGAGATATCGATAGTTAGTCTGATATAATTAGTGAGGTGAGAAATTGAAACTGTTCCGATATTATCTTTGTTATTATCGCAACATAGTATAAAACAAAGTCAATCTCCACTGTCTGTCGGTTTTTATGCATAAATCTTTAAACAAGACAGATTTGTTCGAGAGATAAAGTGACTTAAGAGAAAAGTTTATATTGTAAAAGGCATGCATAGTAGGTATATTTGCGAACGAAGGGGTGGGTTAGTTATATAATGAATAATGAAAAAAATGCCTATAATAACCTACTTTAACAGTGTAGTTCAATCTATAGAGATTAAAGTTATTATTAGGAGTTATAAAAAATATTGTGACGAGATTTTAGACGGTTCACGTACCTGGTTAATATCGATAAATTTCCGTACAACAGACCGGGTGAAGTCAGGGTTATTCATCATTTCATTCACGAACCAATCCAACGGAATACTGTAACACAGTTGACCAATAAGACACACAAATTTATTAAAACCCAACCCTAACCTAGATAAAATCATCGTGGCTAATCTTAATAATATGTTAGCCTGTTATCTAGCAAATCTTCGAACATATAAAGTAATTAATGGACACACGCAACCTTTAATTATGAAACTTTTGATATCTATTACTTGAAAATATAAACTTAATTTTCCCAAACACCCATATTGACTGATACCTCTGACAAAGGACATTAATATGTATTTACAATAGACACGACAAGCCCATTTAAAAGTTTTTTACCTTAAAAACTTTGAGGTTATTCCATAAAAAGGACATAAAGCTATTTTATCCTCGAAGATTTTTATTTGTTTTATTTTTAACTTGTTTTGATACGTTGTAATTGTGTTTTAAAATTGCTTAATATATAATGTATCGAAATTATGTTACGTAAGTTAAAATATTCATAAAAAACTAAATTCGATTTTTTCGTGTACTAAACTAAAAACAACTGATCATATTGATCTATCATCAAAATCTTACTTTTATTAATAATGAAAATCATAAACATCTAAACACCTTAACATAAATAAATTCCCTTATCTATTCCATTCTAAATCATTATATTAGTAGAATTCATTGATATAAAGTGTTTAGAAATTAATTTTAAAGCGTACCTCTCAACAGTTTTATCATCATTAGCGTCTTGTCCGTCCTTATCCTGCGAAGCTTCGAGATTTTCCCAGAAGTTATCCAGGTGGTACACTGCAATACAATACTATGTTACTAACACGTGATTAAGATAAGCAATAAACCTCTCTCAGGACAAAACGCTGAGGAGAATACACGTAATACACAACGTTATTCAACAAACGCTTTCAATTACAACACAACAAAGAAATAAGCAACTTTTACTTTGGCCGGTTAATAGCCAGATTAAATTAGGTATCTCCAAGCGTACGTCATGTCGCATTTTCTTTTACTAATCATATCTACTTTAAGAGGTATATCTCATTTATGAAAAAACATTCTACATTTAATAGATAGGTTAGGAAAACACGCTGTAGGGTAAAATATCAAACTTGGTAAACTCGTGTAAGAGACTAGATTAATTCTTTTTTCATTTTGAGAGAAGAAAAAACTTATCAAAAGTTGCTCTTTGAGAGTGCTTTCACATTATCTAATTTTCCGATATTAAAATGAAAATGATTTTAGTCTAATAAAAAATGCGACAAGACATAGACTTATGTTAGAAGTATATAGTCCTTTAAGTTAAGAATGGCGTTTTGGCATTTAGGATAGCATAGATGGGTTCCACTTGTATCCATAGTTAGACAAACACCCAGAAGCGATTCTCTGAAACGTATCTGCATACAAAAGACATATTAATAAATAAACACACAATTCCTTTGCAGTTCATGTAATGTCCACCTGTATGAGTGACAATGTTCATGTTTATTGTACAGAAAGTAACGTTTCGTGTCCCGTCCCTGAGGCATTAGCGGTCGATACGCATTATAGTGAAAATAATAGATAAACAAAGGGCCGTGTTGCCATTTTGAGCCACAATCAAAACATTGGACATCTCGCCGATATAATGCGATCGTTTTATATTGTGTGGCGTTATCTCATATAATCGCATTACCTCCGCCTTTCTCCCCGTGTCGTTTCCCATAACCCCTAGCGATAAGTACGTTCGAATTCGGCTTGAATGTACCTCTGGTGACTCTTATTTCTTCTACTGTTAAAAAGGTGTTCTTTAAATAGCGAATGTCCAATAATAGAATCTCTTTTTATGTTTTGAAAGCATTGAATATTGTTATTCAAGCGTTTGTATTTAACTAAAGAAAAGCAACAAGCTCTGACGTATTTGACTTATATAATTTTTCGTAGCAATCTCCAATATCCGATATTTATTTTTCCAACGTTAAACAGCACTTAAGCATGATAAGGCCCAGAGCCATTTAAGAGTTACATTACCTTCGTCATTAATCTCATCATTACCACTTCGTTTGCCAAAATCAAACGCAGCCATTAAGGGACATATGGGCTTAAATGTTCTGCGGGGTGCATCATCTGTATAAGTGAAATATGAGTGTGAAGTTACAAAATACATTCGAATAGGTATTGAAATAGTTCTCCATATAAAAGGCAAAAGTCACCTTTTGTAAGATGACGCTCAAAGGCTGGAATTAAAAAATTCCAAAAGCATACCAGTCTGTTTGGTTCTAGGTAGACGTTCTTTGACGGCTCAGCAGTAATACGAATGTAACATTCATTCTATTTATGAGGCTGTTTTGAAAAGTTTATGCTTTAGTTTCTCGCTATTGGTCCAGTTAAAATTCTATAGCACAAACTTTTCGCTCAATAAAACCGCAGAAAATTAGATTTTATTGCTGCTCGGCTCACAAGCAAACACATATAGACCGTCTAAGAGTCTCTTTGCCATTTACAAATGGATTTTCTTGTACGCGGAAGAAGGAATAGTAATTTTTCCTCCCATTGAGCGAGTCCGCAAGCCCGAGGACTCTGAATACCTTCTGATTCCAATTCCGGTGTTCTTTTGCCGAAATCTCTTGCAATGCCAACTGAAGGGCTTTTAAACGTAGGCGTACCACGATTTGTACGTTCGGCCGTAGTTTGGTGTGACACGTCGCCTATTGAAATACTTAATTAAGACAAACAAAAATACTTACTATTTCGATTCTTCTGATTATTTAACTATTGTAGATCGTCTAAGGAAATATTCTAGATTCATGTTTGATACTAAATAAAAAGCAATACAAGAAAAGAGAGAAGTTTAAAAACACACTTAAGTAAATTTTGACGTAGAACTAAAAAAATTGTTAGAACATACATAATGTCGCTCCAGAATAAATATTCATTGTGTAAATAAAAACATTGATTACGTAAAACATCGCGATTGAAAATTCTAAAACAAACCTGTGAGTATAAATCATTCAATTTAAAAATAAACAGGTTAAACGGGAAATTAAAACGTAGAGTACGTTCAAAGAGAAATAGCACGCGCCATTAGCTTCTATTCTTAACTCGGAAAGATTGATGTCGCCTCGCGGAAACCTCTTGAAATCTAACAAAATGCATCACAAAGTTCCGAAGTATTGTGGATGTATGGACCTTCTTAAAGTTTTGATGAAATTAGGACTTCTTCAACGTATACTTACGACCAGCTATAATTAGAATTTGATCTTTTGAGATTTACTTATAATCTGTGCTGTTTCTTTTATATAGCGATACATGTTATATTTTAGTAATGAAGATTTTTACTATTTTCTTAATTATTATTTTTTAAATAATATAAATAGATGTAACCTTATAAGATAACTGTGGAAAGAGAGAAGTGACTGACAACTAAAACATAAAATCAATTATGTTATAATCATTTTAAGAGTTAGTTAAAAAGTAAATCCTTAAACCATGTATTAAAAATTAAAATTATCTAACAACTTAAATGCGATCACGTTGCATGGAGGGCTTGTCCTGTGGGAAATTGCTTTTTATTAAAACCCCTAAAATGACGGATTATTTACAGCTGGGTTGACTAAAACCAACCGTGATCTTTAAATCTAAATGAAGTGTTTACCGCTTTTTTTTAAGTGATACTGATGATTTTACAATGACATTAAATTACTCTAATATGTTAAAAACACAACAATCTTTCATTTTTGAATCTCTATATAGTAATTTGATGTTGATATGTACAAATGCATATAGAAATGGATTAGAATATTTAAATAATTTTTCAAGTATTTTTTTTTGACTCCTTTCTCTGTTCCTCGTAACTTCGAAACTGAAAATCTGGTTTCATTTGTTATTATATATTTTACCATTATGAATATTATAACATTTCCTGAAACATTGTACTAATTCCTTCATGAATCCGTCTAATATTATAAATATGAAAGTCTGAAAGATTCAGGGATGTACGTTTATTAGTCTTTCACGCAACAGCGGCTGGACCGATTTTATTGAAACTTGGTACGTAAATAGTTGATATCCTGGATCAGCACATAGGATACTTTTCCTTTGGGAACAGGAACTGTGCTAGTAAAACCGCGAGGCAAAGCTAGTATTATTATATTATCGGTAACAACGTACTCTAACAATTCCTGCAACTCACGAATCCTATATAAGACATAATATTGAAAAACAATATCATACGTTCAGTTCTAGCTCGTTTCCCAAAGCCCCTGGCAGTCATCATCTCGACGTTCTTGAAGCCTCGGGTCGGTCGCTGCTGCTTGCGAGTCATGCGGCCGTCCGGAGCGCTCTCCACGACACATAGGAACACCGCTACCAACACCGCCAGTTGCATTGTGAGATTCATGTCTGTTAACAAAGCGTTAATTGGGTTATTCTATATTATACTTAAGAAGAATTATTGTATTTAAGTCCTATTTGTGGAATAAAATTAATTGTGAAATAGGTGGGGGTAATTGACGGTCTAATCATTCATTAATTATTTATAAGAGACGTTTTCAATTATTCAGAATAGTTTAGTTCTTTTTCACATAAAACACTTCTTATGAAATAATAGCGTGAAAAATTTGATTCTATTTAATAAGACGTGTCAACCACTATTCAATGAAAGTAGGTAGAAACAGCTCATACAATTCTTCTAAAACAATTTTTTGTACCTCATAATGTATAATTTTATCAAGTAGAAATAATAATCATTGCCTACTGATTTTAGAAAAAAATCTTCGCATAAAAAATAAACCTATAAAATAACCAAATTAATCATCTGTGTATAAATAAAAGGCCCAGTATCAGCATTTAAAGATACGTGAACAAGCCCAAGGCAACGTTAACAACTTCCCATTTTGTTTTCAGCAACATGACTAAACTCCTAAGTATTTCACTAGCTATAAAAGGTTTGAGTTCCAATGCTTGACCAATTCCCGTAACAAAGTACGGTACCAGATCAAAACCAGCAAGCCATAGCGAATATAAACATGAGTATCTAATAAAAAATATAGAGATTGTAAAGGCGTTGACAGTTTCCCCGTAGCAATAAAACCGAGTTACTATCACATTACTAGGTCATAAAAACAAAAGCACGTCTGCGCCTTGTTAACTCAAAAAGTTATTCCATTCCCACTTTAAAGGCACTTACTTATACTAATTATGTGTAATAAAGTGCGACGAGCACTCGGCTTTGATTAAAACATATTACATACTAGGTGCGCAACGCGAGTGTGTCTGTATAAATTAGAATATCATTCATATTTTGTTGAGCGAAGAAAAAACTAAGGAATAATAAATATTCTAATCGCAACAGGAAAATGACGATTTAAAAACAAAACTGGTCACTGATATTTTCCTTAATTTTTGTTTAAATAATTGACGTGGGTTTATTGCTGACAAGCATTTTATTTCAAATGGCTTGGAAGAAAAATTCCCGATACTTAAAATTTCCAAATAGTCTTATTCATTATTTAAGACGAAATTGTAGATCAGATTGGTTACATGACAATCCAGCTATAAACATAACTAGCCTATTTTTTTACATCAATAAAAAACTTTATAGTAACCCTTTCTTGTAGAAGAATCAAATTGCTCAAGTGGTAAAGCATTCTTCTAAAATGTCAGTTGTAATGAGACCTGAGCTATAAATCGGTTTATATCTTTCAGTTGTAAAGTAAAACAGTGTCATATAGTCGGTCGCCGTTTATTGCATTACAGTAAAATATGTACAATAGTCAACATTTAAAATACCTGATACTTGGGATACAAAAGTAATGTTCAATTTACAGACGAACGAGACAAAATATTTGTCCTAAAGCTTACAAATGGCGTATGCTTTTTCTCGCTCTTTCAGTCGACGACAACCGAAGCTACCCGAAACAGCGTTACATATCCGAGCATGACTCATTTTCATTCAATACTCTTAAGCGCGTCTACAAAATTTCTCCCAATAATAGTGCAATATTCACTATTCACTGCGTATGATGTTACTATTAAAGGAACATTGTCTAAGAAAGTACACTACTAATAAAACACATTAAACACGCCTACAGTTGTGTGCGTAAAATTATGTCCGCTTTCTTCTCTAAGTAGAAAGTTCTGGCACATGTAACGAAGGACCCTCTAATGTTATTATAGCTTAAGTAATTATAACTTGACGTGTTATAGCTTAACTTGCTCTAACGCCCCACAAATTATGGGGTATTGATGAAGATTGGCTATAGTTTATAATTAAAAGTTATTAAATTATGGAAGATGATTATATTGAAAATTACATTAAATTTATCCCATACTATTATGCCCTACTATGACAATTATATTAATGGGTTGTATTTAAGCAGTTAAAGTTATCGAAACACGAAATCCACTTCAATACGACTTTTTCTCGTTTGGATGTTTGTAAATATATAATATAATATAGCTTAAACCTTAACTTAATATTTGCTAAAGCTGAGACTAATCATTAAACTCTTGAACTAATCTCACGTCATATCCGAACGCAGATAACATTAAATATCAATTTAGAACTTCTAATTCTACGTTAAGAGAAAAAGTATGCGAACTAATGCTACTAAAAATATTGTTCTTGAATTTGGTTTGGCATGCTTTATTGTAAAAAGAAGGCAGTGCATTATTAAGACTATTTGATTTGTCTTCAATAGAGATATACTAATTAAATTAACAGAGTACGTATTATAATGTTTGTTCACTTGCGGCATATAATAATTATTACAATGCTATTGCTGGATACTTTTGAACTTAAACACAGTAGCACAAACAAAACGCGTAATGGAATACAGGTCCACCTATTCCTCTATATCTTGTAGTAGTTGAGGCTAAATAATGTGTAAGTGCTAACACCTTCTATTCCAAAGAAAACCTTGGCCAATAGTTATATCTCTTTCGAAAAATCATATCATTTCGATTAGTAAATGGCTGCACTGGAAGCTCGTTTTACCTTCCTTTATTTGAAAAGGCAAGCAACGCAAAGCTTGCGAAATTTTGTTTCTTCTTTATAATTGAAAGGGTCAATGAAAAAGCAGACGGACTACCTGATGGTAAACGGTCACCGTCGCCTATCAACAACAAAGAAGTCACCAATACAACGACGGCCCAGAATTAATCCAATAAAAGGTTTTCTTTTCTATGCTTAGCCACTAAGTCTAGATGTTTTATAAATAATAAATAAATAAATATTTTCAGGACACTTATACACAGCGCCATCCTGTTCCAAGCTAAGCAGAAGCTTGTGTTATGGCAACTAGATAACGGAGTAAATTACATATACATACTTTTCTTTTGTAAATACATACATACAATAAATAGCAACACCCAAACCCCAGAAAAATACAAATTTAAATTACATACATTATTATACAACACTGTTACGTTTAAATCGGTTAAAGGATTAAATTTATGAATTTTTGTACTAATAAAATAAACTGTTCTTCATAACTTCGTGAAAGTAAAACAAAGGCATTCTTTATTTAGGAAAGTTCGAAGTATTTATGTTGATCTTTAAATGTTATTACAGACAAAATTATCGAATCTGCTTCCTTGGCAAGTTGAAAAGTTTTGCTCACCGTACTTTGTAATTGTTTGTTTAAATTTTTTTAATCATTTTTATAAAGGTATAGGTACTATAAATTATAATCAGAGAAATCAAATTGTAAATTAGAACTTCAAATTTTTATATATTGTATTTTTATAAACTCGTTTTGCAAGAAAATCTATACTTATATATAAAGCTGAAGAGTTTGTTTGTTTGTTTGTTTGTTTGTTTGTTTGAACGCGCTAATCTCAGGATCTACTTGTATGTAATAAAATAGCAAAAAACTTAAAGCTATATGGATCACAATAATTATATTAGGACTCTTACTCATAATTTATTATATAATAATGTATCTTAATAAAAATTATTTCATTAAGATATTCTGATGTCTTAGCTTTCTTCACCTATAGTAACATCTTAGCTTCATTTATAATGAAAACTAAGTTTCTTCAAGATTACACTAACTTTGTAAATTGTTCTAGAATTGCAATCAAAATGTTTCCAAATTAGCAACACTAAGACTGCCAATTAGCACAACAATAATTGGTTAACTTACAAC
>DWAJ01002554.1:0-17153 GCA_018238005.1 Eurema mandarina
ACTGGTTCAAATTGAATGAAATTTTAAATATAGCGTGTACTTATAATGCCTGCATGGTTAATGAAAATTCAGCTTTCTAGTTTTATCCACAACGAAGTTACAGGGGGTCGAAAATGGCCTGAGTTGCGTCGAGAAAAGGATGGTACGGCCGTGCCGCTTTTTTGCTCGACTTGGTGGGGGCACTGCCGTGCCCCCTGATAAGAGTTTATAAAATCTGTATTTGTAAGAAGTTTTATAATTGGTCCCAATGGACTTCCTCTATATTACTTGAAACTTTACTTGATTATAACATCAATATTGACTTAATAAACAAAACAATTAATTTTTTAATTAATAAATTACCTGGAATCATAACTTATATAGACAGGAAATATATATCTAGTTAGCTGCCTTATCCTGGATCTTCTTAACGCAGCGAGGGACTCACTTTGATCATTGTATGTACCTATTTTTTTCTGTAACTCCATCCTTTGCACCTGAGCATGCTTTCCGAGGCTCGATACTCTCTTGTGATATCTCGGAAGTTTCAATCTTTGTTCATTATTATAACTCACTAATTCATTTAACTCATTTTTCAATATGCTAATATTACTTTTTCTTTGGTTTATAGCTAACCGTATTAAGTCTAATTTGTCCCTGGATCTCTTTGTTTCTGTTATAAGAATATCTTTCCTTAGCTTAGGCGCGAGTAACTTTTCACATCTATCCAAAATATGTTGTTTATTCAATTTCAACCTCATCAGCTTGGCTTGTTTCTCGTAAAATCTGTAAATATGAAGACAAGCTTAGACACAAAATTTAGGTCACAAGAACAAGATAAAAAACTAGAGAAATGTAATTCAATTAAAAATACAAGACACATGTTTACTTTTGCGTGGTATTTTGGAACTACGATTTGCTACAAACATCTAACAGATGCTATAAATGTATTTAAATGGAGTATATTTATATACCTTTATAATTGTCTTATGAGTCAGACTAAGAACGATTATGCAAAAATCTTACCTATCTGAATAAGGTAACGAGGAGTGTACGAAATTTCCATTTTGTATACAATCTGCGCAGTAAAAATTCCTTTTTACCGTGTAACATAATAAGCATTTTGTGTAATGCCCATCACTTTCTGTAGAAGAAACTCTAAAATCTCTTGGTGCTTCACTTTCGGTAAAATAACTCATCGCCATCGTCTTTTAAATTTCTAAAACATTGCAATGCAATACTGCGATTGATTATGAAGTAATAAGTATGAACACAAAAACCTGTCACTTTCAGCTGGGGATTGAGATTTTTAAGTTGCATTTTAATTTGAAAGTGACGTTGACTTAACGCGAACGAACTCTATACTTTTGGGATCTTGCATTCATTTAAAAAAATATTTAAATTAAGTATTTATTTCACCATTCAAAATTAAAATTGTTTATCAATAATTAATATACTTACAAGACCATTCAGTTTAATGCAAGTAAAGTAAGTTTACTTTATCATCGTTAGGTGGCGCTGTTTACAAAAGATTCTATTTTAACTAATACCATTATATCCTTAAAATACTCATAAAATATGTTATACAGTTATAGAGAATTACAAATGAGTGCTATTTAAAATGTATAAAAACCGAGATGAGATATTTCGTGCTAGCGGTACGTACTCATATTTCATTTTGTACAAATAAAATATAATTTTATTACTAAGGGAAACACACTTTGTACCATAAACCCAAATAAAATAGGTCAAGTTCGAAATTAATTCTCGTGGAGAGGGTTCCGTATTGCTGGTCCATTTTATTCAGACTGTCGTTTTCTCGACCAAATACTTCTTAAGACTTCTCATAAAAAGTAGTATTTTTATTATTTAAGTCTTTGTAAAGTTAACAAAACATCTTGTGGGTATTTTTGTATTTTTTCTATTTAGTACTTTCCAACATTGATGACAGAATAGATGGATATAAAATTTTAAATCATTACAAAAAGTAGTAAACTGGCTGCTACAGACGCTACGTATGTAACCTAACCTTAAAAAATAGAAGAAAAAATGAAAAGCGCAGTCTGCGGTACAACTTGAATGTTTTTTCAACGTTATCTAGTGCAAAAAGCCCCGAAATGAGAAGTAAGTGGGTAGTCGGGTAGTTGGGTAGCTATAAAATTACATTCCGCCGGCTAGCCGGAGATATTTCAGACGGGTTTTTATTAAAATCGTGTGTAAAACGCGCGTCGTTCGTTAGTGCCCTGATTGCGGGTTTGCTAATGGAATTAATAATTCACCACATCACATGCAAAAAATTTTACCCTCACCGCAAAAGCAAATATTCAAAGCCTTTAAAATATTTGAAGTTAGAAATATAGGTCGCTGTCGAAATTGAAATTTGTAAATTGAATGGAATTAATTACCTACTTTGTAAGCAAAATATCCAGTTTTTACACAGCGTTTAATTGCTTCTAAAAACTAGTAACTGCACAGAAAAATCGACTAAAAACCTAATTGATGTTTTATACCGCAGGTATTTTTTTCTATAATTAATGGTATTTACTTAATTTGTCGAACCTGATAATAATGATAAATAAAAAATCGAAATAACCAAAAATTTGTTATATTGTTATATTTCTTTAAATAAAAACCAAACGGAATTGTTGGATAATACGGGCATTTATGACGAAAAATATGGTTTATTTTAAAGCGTAGCGTATAGTCGTATAGTCTGTGGGGCGTAAGAATATGTCCGAGCCACAATGGCGGCGGTTTATGGTTCCCGCCCGAGGCTCATAAAGATGATTTATTTAATTATCGTTATCTAAAACGCTGCTTTATTTCTTTGTAAATTTATAAATCACTGTTAACCTTTTATGTAATAAAATTACGAGCAAATGAGCAGAAGGTTCGCCTGATAAGATATTATTAGCCCAAAAACAGTCGCAGAGCTAAACTAAGTCACGAATGCGTTGCCGATTTTTAAAAAAGATAAAAAGGAAATATTTAATGACTACTATTGCTACTTATATCTTGAGTGTTTTCTTTATTTCACTTTTATACTAATTCCACCGAATGTGTACTTTGTAATTATAATCTAAGTAACTGCGTGGCCGACTATCCACTATCTAACTGTCTATTTTACACTGCGTTACACTGCCCTCTTAGACCCATTCCCCCGACTGTTTGTCTGTTTGACTGTTTCTTTGTACCTATGGTAAAAAGAGAAAAAGGAAATGTTTAATGACGTAAGGGAATAATCAATTAAGGATTAGCCTGTAAAGGCGGGAGGGTGAAAATGGGCACCTTTACTTTGTGTGTCTTAGAATAATAACACATGTTCTGTGTGTAATCGCAACACGAATGTACAGTTATTTTTTTTTTATTATTGGTGGTTGTGAACTTATTTATAATTAAGAACTTATTAAATTATTAAATGCATATGGTAGGTACCTAGTAATCATGTGAGATTATTACGTAACAACTCAAAACAGAATTTAAGAACAGACTTGGTACTTTAACTACGATCTAGCCACCCTTAACGGGAGAACTACTGAACGGCGGGAATTTTGACTAGTTTGGTTGTTTTTTATGTGATCTAATTTTGCTAGTTTTCTGTGTTACGTGTTTGTTGGGTTGGTAAGCAAAATAAGTTAAGCCGAACAACAGCTGCTGCGGTACACACCGATTAACAAAAAGTTTCTTACTTCTTGCGAAATTTAAAATTAAAATTACAAAGCGGAAGCAGTGAGTTTTATTTTTTGTTCAGCTTGTGTAGTTCTGGCCTTCGGTTACAGTTTTAAACCTGTTTTGGTATTGAAATGTTATATCGATTTAACTAAAATAGTACCTATTTTTGAGTTATACCTAAGTACTGGTATATTTCGACTTATTATATAACCATTTTTTTTATAATAATAAAAATAAATAATTTGTCATAAAATCATTTAAACATTTACAATTTAAGTGATCACCCGACTACTGAAGTAGTATAAAATACTGTGTCTCAGCAGTCGGCTAAGCGCCTACATACAATGTTTTATGGATTTAACTTTGACATTAACGAACTAACTTTACTTAGAAAATCCAATGGCTATGATGTGAAGACAAGATGAGAGACATGCATGCATTATAAAGATCGCCTGACGCCAAGCGCCCACCATAGACAATAAGCTACCCCATAAAAACGGGAGAAAAAAGTGGTCCAGAAATACTTAGAAATTTTGGCTATTTATTGATCGAAACGTTATAACATCAAACGAAACATCTTTAATTGATACCAGTCTTCTGTAAGTTATCACCTAACACCTGTAAATTCATAAAACAATTGTAGCGTTACAAAATGAACGCACACAACATGTTTTGATATTCCCGCGTAAGCTGAGCAAGAAAAGAAACTTCCAGAAACAATTACACAACTCCAATAAAACATTTACTCAAGTGAATATTTTACGGTTATTATAACTTCGTTCAATACGCTTTGCTAACAAAAATGTATTGTTTAAGAAGGTTATAGGTATACTAGTCGAGTCTTGCGGCTTTGCTTGCCTACCAGGTAATTTCATAAACAAGGGACTTCATGAACCCCAAAGCTAACAGACGGGCATATAACGTGACAGATGAAAGAAATTATATTTATTTTCTTCCTTTTCTTTCTTTCTTTCTTATATTATGGCATTAGCGTCTAGCTTTTTGCCAATGTCAATGTAATAATAGGCAAGGTGGTCAAGATAAAAGTCGATATGAGTCAAGTAAAATCGTCATCAAGTCGTCTTTAGTCGAGTCAGTCAGTCGTTTCGTTCTGCCCTTGACGAATCTTGGAGCAATCGGAACGGCGCGGCGCTACTATGCGCTCTCAAATGAATTCTTCATTTTTTGGACACTTATTAGCTAGTTTACTGCATGATTCACTATCACAATCAAACATTAAATCACTTTATGCACCAAAAAAGGAATATTCAATCGAGATTACAACTAGACGCCGCAAGATTCCCGCCAAAACTCTATATTTATTTTAAATCTATGAAAATGTTCGCGATAGCATACATAATCTGTCTTAAAATGTACTCGTATATAGTTTACTATTTCCAAGAAAATGAACTATTGACGAATTCACTAATCGTAAGTAATTAATACAAAAAATTACCATAAAGTAAATTATCTTATCTTGGAATAAATTTATTCAACAGATTGTACAATATATGTGATATGTCATATGTCAAATTTTAAAGGCGGGAAATTTGAATTTAAAAAAGAAAGAAAGTATATTTTCCTTCGTCTATCTAAACTCTAAACTATGTCATAACCAATATGGCACACTTTGTGTTTTTATCGTAAATATGTCGATAATTTTTCGATTCCCGCCGCGAGAATCCACTGCGCGTAGATTATATTTTGTCATGGATATTAGAAATACTGGATGATTGATCAATATTTCTTAAAGTATATTTTTTTTTTCTACTTCGATAATATTGAAAAATATTACAACCGCTGCTATGTCCACAGATAAATATTGTAGTAAAGATATTAAAATACAGACTATAGACTAACTTCATTGCCGCTAAAAAAAATTACTTTGATACGAGAAACCTGAATATTTCTTCTGTTCAGATCAAAAATAATATTAGCTGTAAATAACATTTTCTAACTAATTAGTTTTTATCAATGATATTATAGTTATTAGACATGTTATACACCTACAAATCAACCGAAAAAAGAGTTCCGCACACATACATACAAGTGAAAACGATAAAAAAGAGATAAATTATAAAACCAACAAGAAAAAAAGGGATAGTTAGGTTTTCAGCTGCGCGTGAATGCACCGGCAATCAATCACCTAAATCGTCCTAATTAGGATGTTTTTGCGTATTCAAAAATTTTTCACTTATAAAATATCTATGTAATATAATTGGTTGCCACTAACTAATTTATTTGTTTTTTCCAATTATTAAGACAAGTTTAAAAAGTTCCATCCAGTGTTTCCTATCTCTTTATAGCGTGATATTTCTTTCCCCAGCTGCTATAAGCGGTGTCATTATGTTTCGATCTCGTGCCATCCACACAACCCAATGGTTATATATACTCACTATGACGTAGTGGAAATAAGGCTTCAAATATTGCTTGTAGCAGCCAATATCGTTGTAATAAATGAGCACTTCTTGGTTAAGTAAAGATTATTTGACTTTGAATAACCTGTTTGTCGTATACTAGCGACCTGACCCGGCTTCGCTCGCATATAATATTAAGCATGTATGATAGATAAACCTTCCTTTTGAATCACTCTTTCATATTAAAAACCGCATGGATATCGGTTGCGTAGTTTTAAAGATTCAATAGTGACAGAGAAAGCGACTTAGTTTTATACTATGAAGTGAAGCTAAACTTCAATGTAAAATATTTCGGGACTTTTTAATAGGTACAATCGTACGTGGCAACATTATAAAATTCGCGAGAGGAATTAAAAACGTTGCCAGCAGCAAAAATAAACTGTCAGTGCGTCATGAAGTTGGAATTATCCAAATTATCATCCGTCCGCTGTCCCCCCCTCCCCCCCTTCGCTGGGGAATAAAGGGGAGGTTCCGGATTTCCATAAAAAAGTGCCGCCATAAAAGTTCTTTATTTCTCACGTTACATTCAACCTGCTCTTATCGCGTTGTGTTGATATTTTTCGGTTGGATTTATACGTTTATTTTTACTTGGTGGAAACCTTTATTTAATATTGATAATTTTTGATTTTAGCTAGTGGCGTGCTCAGTGTTCGATCGGATGTATGTGAAAATAAATAAATAACTGTAACTTTACCTACCTCCTACATACATACCTAGGTATTACAGACTTATGCAGAGTATTATTGCGTATTTTAAAAGCTTTTACTTAGCTTGCAATGTATTATATTATGTTATAAAATTTTCATTTTTTTCTTTCTAGTCTAAAGTTGCGTATATAAAAGTTAAAAATCCCAACCTAAAGAGATGAGTTTAATGTTCAATGAAATAAACATAGATTATAGAAACATATAATTGAATTAACATTGACCACATTTAAATATGCTTCTACGTCAGTACGCAAAAGGCAAGCTCATATAGTTAGTACCTATTAATAGATTTCGCAAAGACGAATATTCATTGAGTTCCATTAATTATCGTTTTTCATCAACCGTTGCCGGGCAACCTTTCCAGCCTACTTCAGAACTGGATATTAATACCAATTTATAGGTCTCTTTTGTAGTTTTATTTTTGGTATCAAAAGCAAGAGTAATTATGGTGTGTTTGAAAAAGTTATCGGAAATAACGAGTTAATATAATATTTGTTCTAAGATTGTAACTATGTATATGAATTTATCTATAGAGTGTTTTATAAACAAAGTTTAAGCGACTTATTACGCAATTCTCTTTGACAGGTAAAATTTAAAACAAGATGGCGGCCTTAGGCAGCTATTATTATAAGTATTAATTTAATTCTATAGTTTTTGTAAAAGTGGTTTGGTAATGTTTGTTAAATTTGACGCGAAACAATTTTTACCTAGAAACATACGTACGCATAAAATTTATCGTAAAAGAAAAGAAATAAAAATTCAATTTCCCGCCCACAATATAACTTTTTTATAGAATGATTTTTTTTTTAATTTTGCGATGTGAAAATATATAAGGTAATTTGATAACCGCAAACAAATTGGTGGAATAATAAATGATGAGAGACAGGCGCACGACAAGGAAACTTTAAATTGAGTTAAAATGAAGTTTGTAAGACTTGATAGATAAATTAAGATTATTGGATCAACAAGACGTGTTCTAGGATTGTTGTACGAGAGCGGGGTCAACGCCCGCTCAATTTTTTTTATAAAGCAGGAAAACAAGCGAGAGTAGTCTACTGCTTTTAAATAAGATATCTACGGCAAAAAGCACTAACAGAGGTCTTACTGTGTTGCTAGCCTTGTTTTAAGAAAGCAATCGTTTTTTAGACGATAACTGTGTCCGAGTGGTTTTTTCCCTTTCATTTTTCCCTTCGTACCGAAACGTATGAACTATGAACGTAGGTAGTTAAAAGTTTGAAGCAAACATAGGGACAGACAGAAAGCGACTTTGTTTTATAGGTATAGTACGCGTCATTTATGTTAAGCGATTAACGAGAATAGCTGCGCATCGGTAGAATCGCGCTCGTAATTGACGTATTGGTGCGAGAAAGACAACAAGACTGGGACAACCAATCAACGCTCGCGCACCCGACGATCACGCGCCCCGCGCGTCGCGCCGCTACCTCGATACCTTATTTTTGACTTCTGCGCAGGTTTCGCTCAGCGCTAAAGATTCGTGATGCGTACTATACTATGTAATGAAGTAGTACTAAAAATATGGGTGAGATCGTTTAAAAACAAAGTGAATAACCATGTTTGAGAACGAGCCGTTGCTCGCGACTTCGTCCCCGTCGATTTCTTTTTCCATTATTCCTTAACTCCTTTTAGTCGCAGCGTGATGCTATGTAGTCTAAAGCCTTCCACGATAAATTGTCTATTCAATAAAAAAAGAATTTTTCAATTCGTACCCGTAGTTCCTGAGATTAGCGTGTTCAAACAAACAAACAAACTCTTTATATATTAGTATAGATAAATAAATAAATAAAGCGTCTCCCCGCTCGTCGCTAAGCGCCCTCCCCGCGTATTATGATTCGCAGCGCGTTTGCATCGACTTCGGTAAGCTTGCGGCCCTAATCTGCACCTGTCTCCGAGGATTACCGCTGATCTCCGCCAGACCCGAGCATAAAAGATATTATCATTTTACAACCTTTCATTACTTGACAAGACGTTCGGCCGGCGCCGCGCGTTCGTGGTTATTGCGCTGTTTCTAATAACGAACACCTTATCTTGGAATTTATTAACTGGATAATTTGTACGATGTTGTTTATTTGGTACATTTTTTTGTTTGGTAAGAGATATTTTGGTAAGGAATACTTTTTTGCACTTGCGTTGTCACAAGTGCCGGGTTTTTAGGGGAAGGAACGCTTTTATAAAGTCTTTAAGTAGGTATATTTGGGAACGTCAATTATAAAGCTGATGCCACAAGATTGTAGCTATGGATTTTAAATACCCACCTCCGTCCATAAATTCTCCTAAGAATATACTATAAAACACAACCCTTTAAGAATCAATTGAAAAAATAAAACAAACTACCATTAAACAAAATAATTAAGCAACGAAGTAATTACGTTCAGAGTTGTCGAAAATTTCAAGACAGCTTATTCTCTCGGTGACAGTTAGACAATTTAATGTGTACATGTCACGTAGGTACGTGTTAATAAAAGTTTGAACAATTAACGAATTAATGCCTTAACTAAAAATATTATTTATGGGAAAGTTTCTCTGAATTTAGGTAGGTACGTGTTTGGGGCAGGTCGAGAAACAAAAATATCTTCCCACTTTATGTGTGGGGTAGTTATTTCAATTAATATATCTTTGTCGTTTAGATAATAACACATTCATGCCTAATTATATTATATGTTTCTATATAAATCAAACCGTTTGAGATATAGTCCGAAGTCATACCTACGGACGAACGGATACGTCGAAACTATAGGTAAAAAACGAGCAGGCAAGCCACCTGATGGAAAGTGGTCTTCGCCACCCATGAACACTCGCAGAGCTTGACAGCTCTGAAGTAGGTTATACTCACTTTAAAAGTTAAACTTTGCGTCCCCAAAAGCGGATAAACGAATTGAAAGCGCAAGACACAGTTAGTGAACTGTATAATTAAAAATCTAATCGGATGAAACAATGCGACGAGACTTAATAATATACCTCGCCAGTTCTTTTGTTGCGTGAAACAAAGGATCGGTTGACGCCTGACGGCCGCTGGTGTTGGTGTACGATTCATATTTCCCGTTATTCAATATTATTTTATTCGAGCATTGAGTGCTATTTGTTTTATCTACGTACAAATAAATATATTTCGTATTTGGATACGGAAAATAAATAAAATTTTAGACCTTGGTTACTTTTTGAAAGACTACAAGTATGGGCATTAAGCTAGTAATGCTACATATAAAATAGTGTAAACTAGTATTTTCACATCTATATGATTAAAACTGATGTATTAGGTTGAAAGTATTAATTTCTAGAATTTCTAGAATATGATGGCCACATACCTGAACCTCGTTATAGGCTATGTAGCATCACACTGAAGTACCTGGTCGGTACATGGACGAGACCATAAAAAACTTTGAAATCGCTTCAATTACAATACGTTATCTACCAAACAAAAGCAGGTAAAACAGGATACCTTCCAAGTTTCACAAAAGGAATGAAATTTTTTTACTTGAAGTATTTTAAATCATAGGTACTACTTACTGAATTATTAACAGCCTTTCACAATTCCGTAAAAACGAAATACAAATTGAACCGGCTGCTGTTGTGCTGATCATAAAAATCGCTTCTGTTTTATTCAAGAAGCATCGACAGGAAATAATTTGCACGCCTCGATTCGTTGACATTAATTGTTTGAAGAACATCTCGGAGCCAGAGACATGCGAAAAATAGAGGAGACAGACTGTCCGACGGGTGGAAAGAGACAAAATATTGCGGTACTGTACAATGCTTTCACTGGTTATCAAATTAGTATAATAATAAACGTTAAAATTAAATATTATTATTTATATATTAATGTTTCATGTTCCTGTGGTCTCAGTCCTTTAACAGGTCTTCATTAATTAATGCGTGAACTAAGAGAGAAAATATTTCAGGATGATCTCAACTTTTTGTATGTTCTTGCCTGCTACGCGTTTTCCTTTTAAAAGCTGTTAAACATTATAGCTTCACCACCTTAATCAACAGAAAACCTCCTCGATAACCATAGTTTTAGGATAAAATAATAGTATAAGTTCACTACGGGCTAAAGCCCTTACGTCTTGCAACTTACATAGAAATTTATAAATCCAAACGATAGCCCTTCTTCACGAAAGAGTTTGCAAGATATGGTCGTGATCGCCACGTGTCGTTAGTTTCGATGATTTTGCCACTTAAAAAAAATAGCACCTCTATTCCATCTTTAATTCTCTAGTCTTGAACCGCTGTTAATTTTCCGTGAATACAATTTAACTAAAATCACATTTACAAAGCTTTCTCTCTATTTTAGTATTTCGTCTTTCAGTTCAGTTGTTTTTGTATTATTTAACTAAAACTTTCATTAACATTGAACGAGGAATTTATTTCGTATTATAGGTTCTGTAGTTGTTTAGTGTGGTCCCCGTGGCCAATGCCAAGATTAAATGGTGTAAATATGTATCAATTTACGTTTTACACTAGGTACTTACTTGTGTTCTAAGATTCAGCCAATTCCATTCCAAGGCTCATTTTTTCTTATTATTTTTTAAGCTGGCAATGCAAACGCAACCTTCAAAGCTTGGCCATTATAATATCATGGTATATATTGAATGGTATTGGTAGGTATTGAATGTAATTAGCTTGAAACCACTTTGAGCGTAAGTCGGGTAAAACCGCGAAACACCCAATATATCAATAAAATTATATATCAGATTCATCGACAAACGTGTTTACTTATTAATTTAATTAGTGGTTATTGAATCAACAATCTATGTTGATTTCAGGAAGGAAACTAATATTTCAGCTTCGAGGCGAACCCTCCAACATTGGCCCAGCGTGGCCACACTCGTTGGCCCAACACCCCAATAACATCAATTTTATTGATAGACATTTTTGACAACTATGACATCCATTACCGCTATGACCGACATAATGAAACGAAATTGACTCTGGGGTGATTTGGCAACAAAACTACACTCGAAAAGGCACCTTATATTCATAAGATAGGGTACGAAATAGAATGGAGGGTTTCCGTTTTATTATTATACTTAAAAGTTTCTCGGAAACTTATGGCAAATAGGTTTTTGTGATGTGTTTTTGATATTCGAGACACTATCCTTATTAGGTAGCCGTGTTAACTACAAATGTGAGTTTGATTTATATCGGAGAAGGGCTGATGTAAATTGATATTCAGGATTACTTCTTCAGTTTATGGATAAAATATATATAAGCACAGTGGCAGACAAGGCTTCCAGGCCCCACCTGCTGGCGTTCTGTAAAAAGGTTGCAAAGGCTTCAAATAAAAGAAATAACACAAGGTGACAGATTTAATATAAATTATAAGAATGTAACTATAAAAATGTAAATATAACAAATATGTATAAAATGATCCCGGACTAAGATCCGGGAGAGTATATTTAAATTATAAAAATATATACAGTTTCGCCCGACAACGTGGTCGTAGAAGTAGATATATTGATATTACCATAGCTTAAAAATTGTCAAACCCTATTAATAATAGAGAATTGAATTCGTCTTTCAACTGGGTTTTGTATGTTTAAGTTGTTGCGAATAGCGTGCGTACACTCAAGGAGAATCAACGAAAAAGCTAATGGGTTGTAAATTAATAATTGAAAGCGAAAATTATCGACGAGGAGCTAATTGACGAGATATTTTTTTAAATGCTAAATAAATTGTGATTAAATTATTTTTTAACTAACGAACGCTTGTTTCGCTTGACTTGGCTTTGCTCGCATGTATTATACATATAAAAATTCTTCTTGAAACACTCTATTTATTCAAAAAAAAGTATAAGAATCGATTGCGTAGTTATAAAAATTTAAGCATACATAGGGATATGGGGACTGAAAAGCGAATTAAGCGGCGTAGTGATAATTTGCTACCAGCTCTAAGATTTCAAAGGAGACGCGCCCCCAGCAATTAAATTCAAAATTATATTCGTAACAAATTCCCGCTATTGCGTAGGCACGTGCCGATACAAGTGCCGGGATATTACACACTTAACATTATATATTGTATAAGAAAGACAAGGAAATGTCTATATTTAGTATCGGGTATAGTCTTAGTTATTTGAGGGAAATAGTTATGAAGACTTATTTACGTGTAAAGTTGCAGAAAGCTTATTGAGTTTTTAATTAAACTTCGCGACAAACGAATTACCTTTTTTTAAACTAGTTACTTAAATAAAAATAATACGAGTGTACTATAAATACGTTAATTTAGAAAATATGGTAGATTTGATAAAAACTATTGGAACCATATTAAAAAACATCAACCACGAATATTAACGAAAGATTCAAATAAGGCGGACAAGTATGAAGGCTATAATTAAAGAAATAAATTTGAAATACTTACGAAAGAAAGAAAATTATGTATATGTGACCGTTGTATGTTACATCGTATCATATAAGCATATTCTTATTGACCCTTTTGAATTAATAACAAAAACATTATGACGATAAATTCAGTAAACTTCGCCCAAAGTCCAAGCTACGAGTAAGCATTTGGTTTTCAAGTCATACAATGAAGTTAGAATATATATCACAAAGTTTCGGCCAATTTGGGCCAACGGCGCCAAGGGGAGATTTACTCGACCGCCAATGACCGTCAATATTAACTTATGGGATTATTGTTATCCGCCAAACTCTGTGGTAGCAGTAACTATCGGTTAGTTCAATTCTAAGCCTTACTACTCATCAATTCCTCTGCTGAATTTAACCACATGAAGTACGTCACAGGTGGCAATACCATCCGCACCACCTTGACAGCTGGCATATATTCGCACCTTGTGAAATGAGCTCTTTCACGTGGTAATTTTGATCCAAAACGACTTGAGATGTTTCAAGAAGAGAGATGTTTAATATTTAATTTTTCTTATAAACGTTTTAAAATTTAATTGAGTTATAAGGACCACTTGATGCGCTATTAACAGAAGCTTTTGTTTATAATAAAATAATATATAATAATCGTTTTCTAGTTGCCTCGCAACACATAGGCTCTGTGAAGTGTCTGACAATATTTAATCTAAATAAAATATACTAAACCTCTTTTCTTCTCCTTCTATATCTTCTTCAAAGCTTACAAAGCTTAAATCACTTTTAATTTTTCCAAGTATCCACACACTAACGATTACAAAATTCTTAGCAATAATTGTTGTACTTAAAAGTTCTTCGACTGTAATAGTACGACTTTCTATACTTGAACTTAATTCAATAACCTCCTTCGTAGGTTCTATATAGCGCTCTCGTTAGCTCGATATCTCGGCGTATCCGTTAACTTCCAGACTATGTGAACTTTTTGTTTCGTTAACTGCTGATTTTAACTTGAACATTTTAAAACTTACTACTCATAAATTGTTACAGACTTCAGTTATAATTTAAAGGGTAGATGGTTTTATTTTTTAAGAAAGTAACTAATTTACTTCGAGTATGTCAAAAACAGCTAGGTTTATTCCAGGTGGTAGATCTATAGTCAAAGTCAAAGTCAAAGTTAAAAATATCCTATTCTATATAAAGGTTGAGTTTTAGACCTAGGTATATGTAAAGAGCCAGATCGAGTACCATATGTCTAGATCAAGGTTCTAGGTTTTGTTCTAGGTCTTGTTCAAACTCTAGGCAGTCATCTTATTAAAAACAAATTTTTAGCGGTGAGTTCAAATGAACCTTTTAGGTATATATACGGTTTTACGCTATTTGGCGAATACAATAAAACATAGAAATTAGTATATAAAGTAATATTAGTTTCGTAGTTAATAACAAATATTAATATTTTTTCTAGCTTACTAAACATTAAACCAAGTATTTCTGTCATAAGTATCAACTATATATTATATAAGATTCACCAGCATTGTTCCTGACACTGAATTGAATGCACACAATATCAGGAAACCAGATAAGGACAGTGTCGTCTCAGACAACCTGATAGCTCTGACTGGGTCAACACGATTTAATTGTACAGTTGACTACAACATTATATTAACACGTCCAACGTTGAAAGACACTGAAATACCTATTACATTAGTAAATTGGTTGGTTTTGTGTGTTTTGAAAATTACTAAGACTCCACACCAAGACCACCTAGGATCCTGAAGTCATCACATTTAAGTTCCTAGTACCAGGCCACCAAGCAGGTAAAGTGATAATAGAGTATGTATGTAGCTGTGGCACCCATAGTGTATAAGTTAATTTTAAGTTTAGTTATATTCCAACTTTCTCAATCTTGGTGATTTAACTATTTTGGTTTTTTGTCCTGTTACGTGAGTTATTAAAATAATTAAAAGGCCTCTTTGTATTTTAAGTAAGTGAACAAGAAAATATATTATATATCGGATCAGATGGACGAAAATAATAATTAAGAGAGTGAAAACTATTTCAATATTACTAAGTCGAACCTCCTTGGTTTATTAGAATGTTTAAATTCAAACTTAAAAGAATCGTGTGGAATTTGTCAGTTGCTATAAAAACGTCAGCATTGTGAAAATTGTGATATTGGATTATTTGTATTAGGGAAGATTACACGCCGTTATTATGATACTCTGAAGTTTTGCTTATTAAGAACACAAGAAAGAGCCATCACGAAGCAAACGATCACTACCTCGGCATCACTACAACTACTACGACGCCACTCTCTGCGACATATAATATTACTATTTTTGCTCTTGTACATTTCATATTTATGTATTATTTAAGAAATGTCGTACAGTTTAAAACAATAACCCGAGAGAAATGCTATAAATAGGCTTCTTAGAAACTCGGGTAACACCGCAAAACAGAGCTTGTGTGAAATAACATAAACGCGAGCGTACTAATAGAATAATTAAATATTAATTATTGTAGCGATGGTTGAAGCACCCGACAGAGTTAATGTTTCTGGCCAAAAATATCATCCGGATAATTATTGTTGTCTCAAATAATAACGTATTCATTAACGAGTAATTATTTCGTTTATTATTGATAGTTATCGAATTTATTTATTCATGGAGGGTCGGCTAGACGTTTTGCTTGCATTTGCGGCCATTGTTAAAAATGTGACATTAGACGCATAAGGAAAATGTCAATTGTTTCCGGACTGGTGCTGCACTTCTACAGAAAATCTCATCGGAAAATTCATTGCATCGTGATTTTTTATCTGGTCCTATGTATGCTTAAATAATTTAAACTACGCCACCAATTTTCATGCTGTTTGTTTTCTCAGATAAAGTTTTTCAAGAGGAAGGTTTAGGTGTAATACATACATAAATGTGGATAAAACCGTGGGGCACGGCTAGTGTTATAAATGCGAAAATTTATGAGCACGTGTGGATGTGTGTTTGTCTGTTACTCTTTAACTTTAAAACTACTATTTTACCCGTGTGTCAGCTTAGATCCAGGATCAACAAAAATGATAATTTTAATTCCGATAAATCAACAGACAGAGAAATGCTAGTTAAATCTACACTTTAATATTACTCACAGCACAATAAAAGCCTTTTCTAAATAAGATAGTATGAAATTGTACAATAAGTTTCAATAACTAGGGAACCGCATCACAAAAGCTTAGTAATCTCAGCTGTAGCGAGCTTAAATACAACAATAGCGGATTGCAAAAGCAATTGGTTGTATTTCATTATTACAATGAACGTAGCTTCTTGCCTTCAGGCAAGTAAGAATGTACAGGTCACCTCGTCTTCTCTGAATACATTCTACACAAAGACCTACGTGTAACATTAGGAATATGTAGTGTAATGTGTACCTAATATGTGGAACAGCCAGAAATTTCTTCAAAGGTTAATACAAAAAATACTAATTTAGTACACCAGTGACGGGGCAAAACCTAAATTTGATGTGGGCAAAACAGATTTCGCGAGGCCCTGTCCTGTGGCGATCTAAAGACGCATTTTATATAAAAACAATCCCTACAAGTTTTTATTCACATTAAATTATACATATCGTAAATGAGGTGGAAATGACAATACCAATAAATTAAATATTGGCTTTCAAAAGATGCTTCAAGTCCAAAAAAACAATTATATTTATGCAATCAGGACAGCAGTCAGGACATAATTTTATCATCTTAAATATTTTCTTCATGCTGTATAAGGTACCACCATAGGGGTCGATGATGTATGAATCGGTAAAATATCATGTTATCATAATTAATTTAACATATTGACAGTTTTTGATTTCTTGATTCAGTGATTATTTTTATACGGCTAATGGAGCCAAAAAATAATGTTTGTCACTTAAAAATTCACTGATGCTTAATTTTGTATATGGTTTTTGCTAACATAAAAAAATTCAAGCTATGAAGAACTTATATTTCATGTCATCTCTACTAGTATACATTTAATGTAAAAGTTTTATGCATTGCTTTAATTTTTTTG
>DWAJ01002555.1:0-17152 GCA_018238005.1 Eurema mandarina
AAATGTAGACAAACTGTTATAGTGTTGTTTGAAACAACGTTGTCTTTACTTGCGTATGGGAGTGTTATTATTTGCCTGTCAATATTAAAATCCTTAATATTATGCCAAATAAATCACTCGTGAAGCCAGCTTATCATGGCTTAGGCTCGTTATTTGTAATCAGATACAATAACGACGGCTTGAAAGATACGAACGTAGCATTTCCAATACTATCTATAATAGATTCTGATTAAAGATCCACAGAACAGAATGTCCGCATGACAAAAACTTGTTCCTGTTCCCGCCCATTTTGACAAGTTTAATGGCGACTGGTTTAGCTGGATATCATTTCTGCCTAATTAAAGGAGTCAATTACAAAGTTGTTAAGATTCTTCATAATGTTATAATTGCAACGCAGCTTTAGACATCGTTAGTCTGTAATGTATTAAAAAGTTGTTCTATCCTATTTCTTGTTGCACTAGTTAGAAATAAATTAAAAATTAGTTATCAGACTTTTTACAAAAATACTACTTTAGTAAAATGTACAGTGTAGGTATGTGTTTTTGTTACCAATAGGTATTTCTTTATTATTAATTTAAAATTTGTAATGAAAAGTATCTATGTATCTATGGTTAAAGATGATTCATAATATGCACTTGGACTGTTTTATTAAAGAAAATTAAGTAAGAGAATCAAATGTTCTCTAGCCTTAAATACTACTGTTTATAATTATGTAATTAAACATTTGTTTTCTCTCATACAAAACAGCCACTTACAAATGATAATATAAAACAATTCGCTCTAATTAATTGCGCTCACGCAACCGCTAATTATCAAGTTCATTAACTTAACGGTAGTTCACAATAAATAGATAGAAAAAGGGTAAAAACTATAAAAAATAATAATTTTGTAAAATAAATTAATTCGAATTAGGCTAAATAAATATTTTAACGATTTAAATTTTGACTACCTAATTTTTTTCCGAGGATTATTTTTGTTATGACAACACTAAATAAAATATTTAGACAGCCTTTACATAATATGATTGCCTAACTGATTCCTACTTTTTTCTTTTATTAAACGGAGTATGTTGAACGTTTTTGCTAAAGATGGTAAGTAATCATACTAAACACTTATTCCGATCGATAATTGCCAATTGCCACACACGCGTGCACACAGCGTTGTACTGCACGTTTTTAAACGAGTAACGTTTTTTTAATCAGTTTCCTAGTTATTATAGTAATAGTAGTACCAATTGATTGAATACATGAAAAAGCGTGCAGTGCCGTAGTTACTCTTTGGTCTTCGAACGATATTCTATTATCTATTCTATGGTGTTTTTATACAGCAGGGTCGATCAACCTTGTTTAACGGTATACTCTATTGCATCACCGTGTAAGTGAGACTATGAGTGAGGCCTTAAAACGGTTTTACTATTAGCGGCCAAAGTGCCTAAGGAACGATCTATAATGATTGGTTCTAACGGTATAGCGAGACTTATTTTTGGTAGGAGCAATTTTATTGCTTTGATTTTTTTGGACTCTTATTAAAAAATATAATAGGAAACATAATCATGTGATGTTATTGTTTTGTACAAGAAAAAGCTTGTATGCTGTATTAAGCATATAAAAAATCAAATACTATCAAAATTATTAAAAAAAAACACAAAAATCGAAATTAGGTATCGTAAAAGCTGTAAGTTGTATATATATGAATCTATGGAACAAAATAACAAGCCATTCAGAATATAATAAGACAATAACGGGAAATAATTCATAGATGCAATTAGGGTCTTAGATAATATCAGTCTTGTCTAAGTAATAACTTAACGGTGATCTAGGCGACGTATTGCCTAATTAAACATGTCCACCGACTGATTTCAACCGATTCCGGCTTAACTAACGATAACTCTAACAAATGGGTCTAGCTAGATTTTGCGAAAGCGGTTTATTTATTTTTTTATTAAAATGAAATTACTTAGACTTTTAATTATCATTTTTTCAGTATGAATTCAATTCATCAATTAATTATTAATTATTCAATTTGACGACAAATTTATTAGGAAATTTTATCGAAAAGGAAATAAAAAATACCTAATACATTTATTCCTGTATTTGAAATTAAATAATCAATTTTCTGAAATTAAATAATCTAATTTCGAGACATGTTCGATTAACACGATGTATAATTAAATGATGTGTAAATTTTTGTTTGTGGTTGATTAGAATGCGGTTACAATCAATGGTTCATACCAACACGATACACTTTAGGAAAATTCTCTTTATCAAATATCGATTCCCATATAAGTATGCAACAAGTTACAGTTCACTCAAGTTATATAGGTATTTAGAATGTATATCTAGGAGGCGTTAACCCTCTTCAAAGTATGAAAGGTCGACAGACCATCGCAATGTCAACAAGCAGGTAAGCATCTGACGTTTAGTTGCTATGAAAAAAAATGAAACCAGTTAATGAGCAAAATAAACATGTTTCGTGCAATCGGCAACACATCCCTTATTTGCTCGGGTTTTATCACGTGTAGCGATAGCAATTTAAATACTATCCTTATTAAAAAATATATATATTTTATCTGTATATTGTGTTTACTATTTTGGGATACGAGTTACGACCTACCTATAGCAAAAGATGATGAACTGTTACAAAAATAATTGACATGCTTCTTACAAATTAAATTTTATTAACAAAACAACAAATTTTCATTGTAATCGGCTTAAAACTACCGAAGCAAAACCATAACAGTTCATAGAAATGGATCTATCAAAATCTAAAATTTTAATTCAAAATCTGTCCTACGTCTATAGGATAGATTCTGAAGCCTAAGATGAGTTGAAGCTACAACTATAATATCCTTGATATTAGAAGAGATTCTATTGCTATCAGTGTATAGCTTGGCTCAAAAGCTTAGCCTGCCGTATTCTCTTTAGAGTCAGACGTCAGTTGACTATCGGGCGCGGTGTTGTATGGACGGTGCCTTAAAATCGTGTGAAAGCCTCTTAACATCGCGTATGTGTTGTGAGAAATAAAATTACGATAGACCGTATATATAGTGAGTTTTAAATTAAAGTTTTAAGATATATACTTATATTTTAATATGCAAAGCTTAAATAAAATAAGTGACGTAATAAATAAATGCGAAAAGAAAAAAAATAGCTAAAAAATCTTGAAAAGTATAATTATTTTTTCAAAATCATTAAAACAATTAAATGAATAATATACAGCGGGAAGTTATCTAATATTATTTAATTAAATCTGTATAAAGACATTACGGCTACAATATACTATGAATAAAACAGTAAAAATATTTTTGACGAGGTAAAAATCGTAACTGAATATGTTAAAAAAATCTTCTTAATGCGATTTTAAAATTAACTGTGGACTATAATATTATGCTTATTGTAGCATTTAAAACATTTCACATACGACTATATTGCCAGAATAAATTATCCTTTAAAAATACTCTTGAATTTAACTAATACCAAAGGTGTTACCATCATATAACCCCTTGTAAAGGGATTTAATATTTTTTTAGATACGTACAGCTTTAACTATATATTCAAACTGTATCTAAGTCAACACGTAATCTCAGTAAAAAGTAACTGGGTTAAAAATAATTGTATGTACCAGATTTCGACACTTCGTGAGCTCGCACCGTTAACATTTAAAATATCATTAGACATTACTACATCTATTGTTATACTATTACTATAACAGTACATTGAAATGAAGATAGATAGCCTTTTTAGTATTTGCTCTGTAACGAAATTTCGGCGCCAAAATCTTTATAGTTTTTAAACGAATCACGTAATATTTTATTTGACAATTGAGTTTTTTATCTGTAGAATAGTGTTGAAGATTATAGATAACATTTTAATTTTAAGTTTATGTTGCAAAATTAATTTTCTTTTTTTGTATGGATAGTGTCAGTCTTCAGAGTTCTCTGTTAATTATAAGCTCCGTAAAAATTATTCTCATAGTTGTTATTATAATAAAAAATATATACATTATTCTAAGAATCCGTTAAGATAAAATCTTTAGCCGTAATTTATTTTGAATAAAACTCCTGAATGAGGTGCAAATTAATATAATACGACAAAAATCATAATTAAAAATAATTGCATATTTTTGGTTTTAAATAAGGTAAAAAATATATGAAAAATGTGCAAATGAAGGACGCGATAATAAATTTTAATGAGATTTACTTACAAATATACTGCAATAATTAAATTGTTATAGTTACTGATGTAATTATAATTTAAAATTTGTACTACATCTAGAGTTATAATAATAAAAGGCAAGAAGCGGAACCATTTTATACTTGCAAGCAAAAAGTGTGTTACGGAGATGTTTTTAATTAAAAGAATAAACTGTCTACAGAACAGATTGAAATAGTGACCGGCAAGACTTTATAAAAAAAATGGAGAAAAGAAAATGATGTACCAGTGTTGTCAGTATAAAAAAATTACATAGAAGTGTAATGTTAGTGTTTTGAATGTAGAATTCATAGACAATGGAGTATTGGGTGTGGACGGTAGTACTATTAATTTGTGGCGGGAATGCGGCAGTGTTGCCACCTCCTTGGGCAGATGTCCAGAGCAACCCTTGTGCTGCTCATCCAAGGGGCTGGTTGATGCTATACTGGCCGAATGATGGAAAATGCTATACAATATATAAGGTAAGTATACAAGCGATGTAAATCGTAAATAAGTGTGTTTGCTTTAAAAATATAATACTGAACCAATTTAAATATATTTTGTAGACGTAATTTGTAGTCATTTGATTTTTAATTTTTTATTTACATAGGAGAAATTAACAATTTCTTAGTCCAATTACGCAATAAAAAAACTTTGTAAAGCTTTCGGTGAATTTAATAACAGAATTATAAATATTTATGTCCCATTTAAATTTCGCATTTAAAATAAACATTTTATTTTTTTGTGTTCTACGTATACTTTTTTTGAATTATCTAGCATTTACGTATGTGTATATGTATCTATGTATTCTTTCACAAACTATTAAGATCCTTGCCATATTCCAAAATCACAATACACGCGACACGAGAGATTTGCTTAAGCGAGACCATGACCGATCGTAGTTATGACACACTTTGACCCACTGCTCTTACTTTCATATGAAGGCAATTCACGCCTCCGCTCATACGAGCTAGATTTTATCGATGTATTTAATTTTATTGTGATAAAAAAGCATTACATAGCAATATATGTGTCTGTATAATTTATTTTTGTTCGTTATAAACTTAATAACGATTTTTGTCTAAAGATAGAGTGATAAGGCATTCAGAATTTTCTTTAGAAGATTATATCAGACAAATAAATAAATATCGATAATATACAAAGCTAGTTCTAGAAAAAAGAAGAATTCAGTCAATTTTTTTTTTCTTTACTTTATGAGGTACGTGATACGTCTGAGTTTTTAAGCCTTTTAAACCAACTTAAAAAAATGGAGAGAGTTTTCAATTCATGATTTTTCTCGATCTACGTTTTTAGCCGATAGATTTCAAAATCGTGAACATATCACATTAAAACAAACACAATCGCTTTAAAAGCAAATAAATTACAGTTGTATAACGCACCTTAATTACGAAGAAACGATGATTTACTTAACATTAGTTTTACCTAACAACAATTTCCTCAAAGCTTCCGTATTAGTTTGACATTAATAATAATACTTGCTCGTACTGTTCCTCTGTTCGAGACACTAATGAGCTATTTGTTATTTCGACGTAAACCTCTCTTATTTCAGAAAGACATTTCTTTTAGTACATTCAAATTAAGTACTATACTATATACTTACTTCCTACTAGCTGTTGCCCGCGACTCCGACCGCTTGGATTATCATATAAACTTTGACCCACCCTTTCCCCCCTTATAACCCTTTTTTCCAGTAGCTTATGTTTATTTGGTTCAACGGTTTGGCCGTGAAAGCTTAAAATTATAAAAAGTTTCAACCCATCGCGCAACCTTTTGGGGGTTGATTAAAAAAAAAGTAAAAAGCCTATGGCCTTCCCCAGGCATTAGACTATCTGTGTACTAAATTTCGTTCTAATCGGTTCAGTAGTTTTAGCATGATGGAAAGACAGACAGACAGACTACTTTCGCATTTATAATATTAGTATGGATTCTATAGTATCTGAATAGATTTTTCCGAGCTATAGTCGTAGCCTACGTTAAGATCAACCCTTAATGTAGGCTAGGACTATAGCTCGGAAAAACCACGCTTAATTTTGCTATTGCGTGTGTATTTTAATAGGGTTATTGTAATTTTCAAATCTTTAAAGAGGTATGTGCTATTCCGTATTTCATATCAGTAAAAATAAACCTAGACATTTATATCTATGACTAATAATAATATATTAGGTGGACGATGATCTTCGTCAAAAAGCAAAGCAGCTTTGCTACGGCATCTTGTACGGTATGGGCGACAGAACTCTGTCCCAGCACTTGGAAGTGTCAGAAATGGAAGCCGCAGTGTTCATGGACAGTTTCTACAAAACATACCCTGAAGTGAAGGCCTTTACTCAGAGAGTTGTGGAAGATTGCAGGAGTAAGGGCTACGTGGAGACGCTGATGAAGCGTCGTCGCTACTTGCCTGATATCAACAGTCCTGTTGTTGCCAAGAAGAGTGAGTATTTCTGACTATGTAAACTGTTTTTTTTTGAATACATCTTTTTTTAAATTTATTTCATAAGTACTTTCGTCGCAATCTTATAAGTAATGTACGGGATTAAATTTTACGTATTATTAATAATGTTTTCATGTAACGGATTAAATAAAAACTTTGTTAGATAATAAATGTTGGACGCGGCGTAAAAACATCGAGATGAAAGTATTTAATAACATAATATTCAATATAACGCATTTTAACACTAAAGTGCTCTATGGGTAGAATTGGTGTTTATTGCATTTAAAAAATTGATTTTAAAGTCGTTAGGAATTGATTAGTTACTAAATACAAATTTTAGTATGAGATAGAGGATGTTAGGAGGTGTAAGTGTTAGGAGAATGTTATTTTGAATGTGTTAATATAATTTTGTAGTTGACTGTAGACATATATATTATAACGTATAATGTATATATTTTTAAAAGCCGAAGGAGTATTTATTATATTAATATTTATTTTTTATTGTTATGAATCGTATGTACCTATACACAATTATTACGTAAATAATAAATTTTGTTCTAGTGTAAATACTGATCGAACAAAACAAACCAGTCAGACCACCTCAGCTTCGATTCTTACAATTTATAATTTACATCTTTATCGGAAATGTCCAGCCCGATCGAAAAAGCAATTTTAATTTTAGATCGGTCGAGTAAAGTTTCCCAGATATAGTAACTAGTTTGAGCGGAATTTGTTTGTCCCTGAGCAAGCGAGATAAGACCAATAGAGGAATATCGGAAAATCCGTGGATTATATTGAAAGTTCACTGGAACAGATTTTAAATCACTCAATATTCAAAAACTTTGTTACGAATTTATTATTGGGCTATAAATGAATCATTACATCTATTATTGATAAGTATGTTAGTCTATATTATATATGTATGTTTAATACTTTTCTCGCCAAAACGTCAGGGATGGGGGAGGGACATTATGCCCTGAATTAATACAACTTTTCGTCCCCATATTGTCACGGGCACAGAAACTGCGCAGCTCGACTAGGTATACAAATTACAATTTGAAATAGTCGATAATTAATAAACTATTCTTAGGCAACGATACTATTAAATTTTTTTTGAGATAAAAGTTTCATTGTATTTTTTTATTGCAGAGTTTTTGCGCTTCCAAAATTACAGACAACACTTAATCGTATATTAAAAAGCCTTTATTTTCTTATTAGCTGTATTTTTACACATTCTCTATTTTTATAAGCTGGAACTGGCGCGTTTCCAAATCTGTACCTAACTTTTTACTTAGACGGTTAACGGCTTAGAATTAGTAAGCAGGCAGTTGAATATAATGTTAACTCTTTAGTTATTTATCACTATGAATGATCCTAGAAACGAATAATATAAAGATGTTTTTAATACCTACTATACCTATATGACTAACAATAATTGTTTAACGTGTAACTAAGTTTTCGATTTGGTTAAAATAGAATACTTTGTAGTATCTCTGTTGGAATAAAATAAATTTAACGTCAAACAGTACTTCTGCAGATTATTAAAAAAGTTGATGCATTCATTTAATATGAAAAAACAACTCAACATTCAAAAATTTCGTAAGTTAGTGGCGCGAAAATAAGCAACACAAATTATTTTATTAATTGTATTATTAGTGAGATTGAGATGTTTTATTCTATTAAAGTTGAATGCGAAACGTCAATCCGACCACCCTCTATTGTAAAAATTCGTTACGCAATTAAAAAAAAATGTCTGCTGACACTTGACAGGCGCGGCTGAACGTCAAGCTATCAACACAACGATACAAGGGTCTGCCGCAGACATCGCAAAAGCCGCCATGTGTGCCATCGACAACAGATCTACAGACCATAAACCACATTTAGTACTACAAATGCACGACGAACTCATATACGAAGTCAAGGAACACCAGAAAAATGACTTCATAAAAATTCTTAAAAACGTTATGGAAACCACAGTTAGTTTAAATGTACCATTGCCTGTTAAAGTTAAAGCTGGTTACACTTGGGGCTCCTTAGAGGAAATCAAAATGTAATAAAAATTATTTAATTATAATGTATTAAAAACTCGAAATATTTTGTATTTATTCAAATGCTAAAATAAATGTTTTACACCAGACCTGTCTTTTTGTTGATCCTACTCGACTTCTGCTTGAATCATTAATTAAATATATTATTAATGGTCTATTATCAGCTAATTACCTATACAGTTAGCCTTCGAAAAATTAATAGTTTACTACATACCTAATTTCGTAACTTAGCAACATACAAGCTAAAAAAAAACTATCGAAAACATATTATAAAAGAATAGTAAAACGTTATACTGTCTATATAGAAGCAATTCTATTTATATCCGCCGTAGCGGGTGCAAACTAAAATAGCGCCATCTTGGCTAGGAAGACGGGGGTTTTCCGAGTTTCCCGGCGCCCCGTAGAGGTCGTTAGGCGGCGCCCTCGCGCAATCAATACCTGCGCCGCTCCGGGAGGCCTTGTCACCCCCTGACACGAGCTACGTACAGCCGTACCGTAAACCTTCATAATGCACTTAAAATGTTGATTCTCGCCAGTGCACAGCCGCCGTGAAATCGCGCGCGTTTCGGTGATATTGTGTTAGGATTACGTGAAAATGCATCTACATTTCGAGAGGAACGTGAACGCGAAATGCGACTGCACTGTGCTGTCTCTCTCCTGGATGGGCAAGGTGCCCGACGAGCTGCCCGAGGTGAGTTTCACAACTACTATGGGCATTACGTACGGCTTTAATTAAGCCTGTATTGTTGCTTCGTAAATTAGATCAGCTTAAGTACTGAAGTGTAAAGATTTATTTTTAATTTATCTCGTAATTATCCAGTCGAATTCTTATTTTAATTTTTAAAATTATTAAAATAATTACGTTTATCATTAGCCTGATACAGATAAAAATATCGCTTTGTATAAATACGTTCTAGTTTAAATAATTTTAAAGGTCCTAATTGAATATAAAATATTATTTGTTAAATCGTAATTAAGAAATGTATTTGCAAAAAACATCAAGGCCGTGACCATTATCTTTTTGTATACACATAAAGAAGCTTTGAGTTGAATGTTTCAATATAAAAGAAAGATGCGCTAAATTAGTTAGTCAACATCAGTTGAATTCCGTTCCAAACTACATAACTCTTAAATTACTAGACCTGAAAAGTGTTAAGCCAAGTAGGATTTGCAAAGGATCATTTGAATATACTCTTTATCTTGTGTTATATATTTTATTATACAATTGTGTTTAACAGGAGGCACTTAATTAAATGTTGCTCTACTGAGTACTATTTGAAAAACGAGATATTTAAATTAATGATATATTAATTATCATAAATCTTTGTTTAATAGGAATATCACTCAACTCTATCCGTTTCTTCGACAGTCATTACCGACTATCATTCATCTGCCACATGAGAGATTTCATTTAACATGTAATTACGGACAAAGGAACGCTTTCCATTATTTCGCAACAGGGGCGATTTCAATGAATGCAATTATTACAGTACATTAAATTCTCATTACCATCTGGTAAATTGAAAACAATTTGCAGGCGTGTAGCCGCCGTGTTCGGTATTGAGTGACTGTGAAAAGTCTTGAGTAAAATGCTGGTTTACGATGCCCCAGTTGGGACGTAGGTCCCTATTCAATTAAGTTTTCCATACTTGCTTTGACCTCTTTGCCTTTATTTAATACTAACCGTGCCCCGCGGTTTTTCCCGCATTTACGCATGTAACATACACATAAACCTTTTTTAAGAATCACTCTAACTATTTAAAAAAACCGCATCAAAATCCTTTATAGATCTTTAAAGGATTACATTACAAAATCCTTTATAGATCTTTAAAGGAGCATACATAAGGACAGACAGAGAGAGGCGGATAGCGACTTTGTTTTGTACTATGTTTTTTTTTCTTTTTATTCCATGAAGTGGTAAGACGAGCTGGACGCCCTCCTGATGTTAAGAGAAACGCCAGCCCATAACCAATGTAGTGCTACCCAAAACTTTGCTCCGGGCAGGGGTGCACTACATTGACGCTCCCCACTTTCAGTCATAAGATGTTAAGACCCATCAGCCCAGTAATCATATTGATAATAGAAGTTTCAACCGCCTACAGTCGCGTTGAAACTTCTATTATTTGAAAAAGGCTTATTCGTGAGTAACGCTAAAATAACCCGATTACCCACTATCTGTGAAGCACTCTGTTCATTAAGAAACTTTGTCAGACCAACGTTATACTATAGGTACCTACCTACCTATACCTGGGATATAGTCAGTTGAGTAGAACAAAGTTCTAATACCTTTTCTATTTAGATTTTAGATTATTATATAGAAGTACTAGCTGTGTCCCGCGGTTTTACCCGCGTAGTTCCCGTTCCTGGGGCAATACCGGGATGTAAGCGATCCTATCTTTTAAGTTGGATCAAACTGCACATGGTGTGCAAATTTTATTATAATCCGTTAAGTGGTTTAGGAGTCCATTGAGGACAAACATTTTGACACGAGATTTATATATATTAAGATAGGTTATGTTTGGCTGTGGCGATGATCGCCACCTCGTTATTCATCCGTTTGTCGTATTCATCAACTGAAGCCAAAAGGAATGGCAATAATTTTAACTTCTAAATGATACTTAAACTTTGATGACAAGACTGTCTATATTTATATACTAGCTGACCCGTGTCCACTTCGTTGGGCATAATGTTAATTATCCTTTTCGGTTTTTTTATATTATATCCTATGATACTCAGCAATAATGTGGCTTTCTATTGGTGAAAGAATTTTAAAACCGGTTCAGTAGATCCCGAGATTACCTTACAATTTAATAAACACACAAACTTTACTTCTTTATAATATTAGTATAGATAAGTTCCATATCAGCGTGAAAACTACCGACTCGATTTTAATGAATGAACTGTTAAAAGATGTGTGGTAATGGCGCGGATGACATAAGTAGGTACATAACATTTCTACATAAACAAAATTTCAGTTACCTATTAATACAATAAGTATAGCCGACTAACTAAACCGACTCGTCCAGTAGTTTAAACGTTAAAAGCTATCACAAATGCTGACAAGCTGTTACTTAGCTAAGAATAAAAAATGTTGTGTATAATTTTAATATGATATGTACGTTCCTACGGTACGGTGGATGAAAACGACACGACGCGATTACATTGAATCGCAGTTATTATATTTAAGTAAAAGCTTTTATGAAACAGTAATCACGTCGTAAAAGATTTTGTCCCTTTCCATTCTACGTTTAAAGTAGATAAATAACAAGAGGATTGTGAAATATAATTCCATAGATTAAGATAATGTGTGTTTTAGTACAAATATTAAGCTACGAAAATGATGCGATTTTTCGGGAATTTGTACAATTGATTATAATACTTAAACTTCAAAGGTATGATAAAATTACGGTCCTTCATTTTAAATTTTGTTTAACAATGTACATATTTGGATTCAATAGCTAAGATATATTTGAAAATAGTAGATCTTTTGATTTGCACTTAATATTTTAACCTTAAATATTTTATTTTGATATAAGAGCTGTTCATTCCTCTTAAAGTTATAAAAGCTAAACAAAATTTCCTATTGTAGACGTCACACGCACAAAAGATTCCATAGAAATTTCTCCTTGCCTGTTAAAGAAGATGGAATTTTTGCTCTTGCTTTTCTTACAGAAAATACTTATTTTGATTACAGAAATGTTTTATATAGATAAATATAAATATATATAATATATACCCTACGTCTATTAAATTAATTTGAAATTATTCAAGCTGACGTCGGAAGATTGACAATCCTTTGGGTTCTATGTTAAGGCCAGCGTTCCCCAAGGCGGTATGTACCCTCTCTTGGTTTTATTATTTATCTCTAATGAAATCATTGCTATATACGAAAAGGTATAAACTTCAGCTTACAGTTATTAAATCTTTACCAAATTAATTTTGAAGATAATGTATGAAGGAGAAACATAAAGAAATATTTAAACATTTGCTTTCGCATATTATTCCAGTGCAAGCGCTCTGTAACTTTTTCTAAACGCATGATACATGATATAAAATCTGAATGATAAACGAGATACAAATGTTGTTCTAACGCGAGTGTTGGTTCAGAGGATCGTTTGTGCTTGTTCAAATAAGCGTGGTAATGGATACTTGAACATGTCGCATTCAACTCAATTCGGATGACTTTGTGTATATTCCAGTGCAGGAACTAAACTGGTATCTGGTTCGAATTTAGATCTAGATTTTCATACGTTATAAATTGTGTAAAATTACGACTTTTTCATTAGGTACAAGCTGTGTCCCATGGCTACATCTGATTGCGTTTTAATTATTTTATCCACACGTAGGACAAAATAGTGAGACAAATGATTATTGACATGTAACGAAGTGTCTGAATAATGAATACAAAGTGTCATGGTAAAGAATTCATTACTAAAATTGTCATTAATATCCATACAGACTTTATTCGCATTTTTCAAATCCCTTCATATCTTTATATCTCTAGATTATATATCAGTCAATTTTTATTTAATGTAAATAATGATTTACATTAAATTAAAATTGAACCAATGGGTTTGGACGAGTTAGCGAGCATTAGGATTATGCCCCGATACATAATATCTACGCATGTACCTACAATACGAGTAAAGAGATTTTTTCAGCAAATTTATTTATTATTTCACTAATTAGGAATCTCGTTCTAAATAATTTTTGGGGCAGTCAGTTTCTATGGATACGGCCTTTCGTCTCGTGTTCACGTGGGATTGTCACAGGACCTTTTCCTTTGTTTAACGACCTTTCGACTAGACAAATATGGCCGTTAAGTAAATGAAATAATTTAAATAAAACTAAATGTAGCTCAAGGCTTTCTTCTATTTAAAGTATTGTTAAGTATTCAGTGATTTAAAAATTCCTTTAGTTTTAAGGTTAATTCTTAGATGTATTCGTAAAAATTTGCTAGTTTATTTTATTAGTGAAATCTAAAATATCTGATGCAATAAAGCTACCTTTTCAATAGTCGCATGGTTGCACACATTGGACATCGTAGAGCGCTCTTGATAGAAATATGTTTTTCGAATGAAAATCCACACTCCGGCAAACTAATTGATCCGAGTCATTCCAAACGTAGGATATTTGTTTTATTCAAACCGTTACATTGAGAGTAGGCACTTAATTGACATTCCAAATTAATTTTAATAACTTAACGACCTATTTATAATTAAAAATGTTATTTGACGTCAGGGTAAATTGAAACGCCAATTTTAAAGTTTTCAAATTTCTTCTTTTTTTTAATTTTTTAGCAGCTAACGGTATGAATACATATAAATAAAAATTTTATAACGTAAATAGGGACATAGATATGAATTTCAAACAAAATTTCCAGCTACGCTATCTCTATTTGCATTAGACGGGATATTACTTTTCTGAAAGATCTTAATACTCCTATAAAAGTACCCGCATTCAAATAAGTATTTTACGTTACCTATAGAAGGTCTAGAGGTCTAAGTAGCGAGGACTGATATTGGAGTCTTGCTGATATTGATTTTTATAGGTATATTAACTAACATAGATAACCTAGTTAAAGATTATACCTAAATAGTTTTTAATAAAAACTTTTGAGTTAGTCTTTTATCGTAAACTTTATCTATATTAATATTATAAAGAAGTAAAGTTTGAGTGTTTGTTAAATTGTAAGGGGTAATATCGGGATCTATTGAACCGATTTTAAAAATTCTTTCACCAATAGATAGATAAAGAAAGGATTGTTAACAATAATGTTATGCCCAACGAAGTGGGCACGGGTCAGCTAGTATATTATATAGGCAAAACAATTGGTATGATTGTTTATTTTGTTTGTTAAATAACGTTAATACAAATTTCAAGAATCTATATCGCACATTCTTTAGAAATGGACCAGTCATTGTCTATAGGTACCATCACGTTCAAATACTTAAAATAAAACGCGCCTAAAAACCACAGAATCTTATTGTAAAGAACAATTATGGAGAGTTAACAACGCTAGTGTTAAACAGACGTATTAAAAGTGACAAAACATATGGCAACCGAATACTGTTTCTAATGAAGCCATACAAAGTCCTGATATGCGAGAAACGTGTGGCTGACAGGAGTCGTGTTGTGTAATACGTGTATTAGCAGAATCAAATGCTATTACAGGATAATAATTCGCATTATCTAAGCGGTGTTAGTATTAACTAGCCATTTAAGTTCCTAGTCCCTTGTCTCTGGGTCGGGCTGTAAAATAATATCTTCTAGTGCTTGCTACCCTAAACTTCACTATATATGTACTGTACTAAACGCTTTTAGATCTATAAAACTATACAATGTTTGTTTTGCGTTTTTTTACCAGACAGTGATTGAAGAAGTTGTATATGTACCTACAAATATTAGCATGTTCATATTCTATGTGTGCGGAGTGGGGACGGGTCATTAGTTATTTATCAATAAAAACATTTTATAATTACTCTTTATAATACATATTATGTATTTGCGTATGTAACATTTAAGACGGTTTAACTGGAATGAATAGGAATCAAAGAATGACACGCTTACTTATTTCAGTTCAGAAAAAATTATGTATTAACTTTTCGTAGGTACTTATTTAGTAGAATTGTGTAAGAAATATTTACGTAAATATGCTAGCTAAATCAGCATTACTTATAGTCTGTCACAATTTCTTTTAAACGTAATTTACATTTAAATGAAATCTCAATTCAAAACCTTTTTTAATGTTTGAATAGTACCTACGATCTACATAATATTACCTACCTGAAACCGCAGACGCGTATACACGTTGAAAGGTATATAGTATATACCTATATGTCTACGTATTACTTATTGTCAAGGCGTCTGCTTCTCAAATCCCCCTGTCTCTTGGTGATAACGACGCCAACTCAGCCGGCTAACAATTGTGCTATGTAGAACGATTTTAAATGGAATCACTGTTCTGTTTACTACCGTTTTTTTATTTATTTGCCCTTTATTACATTCAAAATCTTACAGACTATTTGTACAGAAACAGAAGAAATGTAATAGGCGGCCTTATCACTAAAAAGTGATTTCTTCCAGGCAACCTTTATAATTATTTGTAAAGAAAGACTGGAATGGTAGGAACACTGAGTAGGGTATAGATATAAATATATACAATTTTTTTATATTATACTCTTCCATATACATATATAAATAAACTAGTCTTTGATTATATAAGTTCTAAATTCTTTTAAACTAAAATTAAGTTTACATTTTTATAATCAACACTCTTATACAAACAAAAAGGTCTGTAATAACCGTTCTCATACTCTGAAGCCGACTTTTACTTCAAACTCAAAGGTATAAATGAAACAAGAAATAAAAGCTGTTTTTTAAGGTGCTAATTTCTTTATTCACTGTGTGACTTTGAAACGTTAATTTTGTATTCGCAAGTAAATGTATTCCAGCCTTGACTTGAACTATCTTGACTGAAGAGCGTAACCTACCTCTATGTAATACGAATCAAACAATGCAAATTACGGATATTATATAGTATCTTATTTAGTAACATTTAACTACAAATGTACCTATAATAATACGATAAATTATCTAAATACTAAAATCTACTTTAAATTATAAAAAAAAAAGATTTTATTGTTAAAACAAAATAACAATATTTTTCACACAATTTCAACTAATGAAATATTTTAAGTTATAATGTCTAATGTTTTACTACAGGCTATACCTACTTGCGTTCTAGGCATTAATTTAAATATTGTATATACCTTGTATATACGAGCAATAATGTATAATATTATTATAGAATATCAGAATGTAAGGACGTTTTTTTTATATTTTTTAATACGTACTTATTGTCTTGTGTAGTAAAGTTAAAGGCTATTCAGCCATGACGTGAAATGTAGCGTGAAGCATAAACTTCTAAGCGTTTTTCAGCTGGTATTCTAGGTTTTTTTATTTAAACTCTGACACTTCTTTTATTTTATTACTATATTTGTATCCTATAAGGTTAAGGTAAACTATGGCTTATCCATAATTATATAATATTGTGCAGGGAAATGTTACTTCGTGGACTTCCGGGGGTTCTACCTACTTTGAATAATATTTCAGCAAGAAAAAGCAGCAGCAAAAGACGTTTTTTAGATCTTACTAAATATTCTTTACAATGTTAAAATAACATGGAAAACACACTTTTCACTGAGTCTTTAAATGGTACACGATTCTTTATAAATTGAAATTCATATACCAATTCAATTAAACCTATTTATGAATACAAATCTTACTTAATTCTTTGTACAATGTACATATTTGACCAGTGACCCGCCCAAGATTCGCTCTCTAGATTATGCATATTTTACCTACACATACAAACTTTTCTCTTGAATCACTCTATCAATTAAAGAAAACCGCATAAGAATGATTTGCGTAGTCTTACACATTTAAGCATACATACGGATTTG
>DWAJ01002556.1:0-17152 GCA_018238005.1 Eurema mandarina
GTATGGGCATATTACACAGTATAGTTAGAAAAGAAATTATAGTTCACAAGCACTTTTATTCAAAGGGTAGAGAAAGTTACAAAAACTTTATCCATCCCATAAATATACTTGATGTATCTCTCACAATATGTATAGTCTTAAACTTTTCAGTAGAATTTTGTATTTAAAATATATTAAAATATTAAGTAAATATTGGAACAGCTTTGTTTTATTTAGTGTTTGTATACAAGTACAACTACAAAAGTATTATATAGGTACAACATCTTAACACTATATTTTATTAGTCGAATTGATGTGTTTTGAAAATTTCCTATGTGTTTATTATGTCCTCTTGACCCGCCTACTTTTAGTGTTAAGGTGATTCGTCATTTTGGAAGAGTTAATATAATTCTGTAATCAGCTGTGTACGTGTTAATACAATTTAGCTATAAATAAAAATTAATAATCAAGTGACTACAGTCAACCTGATAACTGAATTTACGTCTATAATAATTTTTCAATCAACCAACAATATTTTTCTAATAAAATATCACTAATTGCGTTGAATCAAATAAAAAAACATATTGTTTTCGCTACGAAGGTTATGTACATATATACCTACTACATACTAGATAATAAATAGACCTTCTTATTTATTAAGTTGTATACAGAGTGCTCCTTATTTCCACGATTTTCGACTGGTCTCGATAAGCGACAGGGTAATTGCCGCGCTCAGGGCTATCGGGCCGGATATTGTTTTCGAATATGCGATCGCAAAATGTATTCCTAAATTTTACGAACTGCATATTGCATATAACGGAAACCAATTACGAATAAACGTGTCTATTGCTTTTGATTGGTGTTTGGAATTTCAAATGCGGACACTTTTGTTTTTTATTTCTTTGACGTTGCAAAGAGCAGTAGGATTCATTTTTTCATTCATCCAAACGTTGGATACGTTTTAAATGAACTATAAATAGTAGATATCATACACCTCCATTGCGAGTTCACATTCACCCTCTATTTACCTGAAAGTAGGGCCATCGTACAAAAAGGCATCAATAAAGCTCGCTCTAAATCAGCAGCCACGCCAGCAATATATTCATGAACAATGCTTTAAAGGAAATTCCGTTTTTGGGACATTATGGCAAACAGACACGGTGTTTGTAAATCATAATGGGGGTTGCGATGCATGCGCGGGGCTGGCAGTCTGCGGCCTGACACCGGCCGGCGCGAATGTCGCTCTACGCCGTACCTCGGTACAACACGCTCGTGTCAGACACACGTAAACTTCGCGTCTGCTCGGAAAAGAACACCATGTATTGTGATTAGCGCCGTTTTGTATTGGACCAATTTTTTATAGAAGGTAACGATTGCATTTTTATGTTTGTATTTAGAATATATTATTTAATAATGTTTTTTGTACATAAAATAATGGCACCTGCTGTAACTACTACCTGTTGTAAGCGGTGTATATTATAAAAACAAATAGTTTTACATATATGTATATAGAATTTAAAAGGCATTTTTGCAAAGCGAAATAAGCTAATGTAAAATGTTTTGAAGTTAAAACAAGTTACCAAAGATATTTGTTTAGGACACTTAAGTTTCGCGATATATGTATAACAACAAAATTAAATTTAAAGATGTTTGCGTAAAATTTAATAAGTAAAAATAAATTATAGTCCCTCATAAATAAAAAGATATTACCTATTATTATTATATTTCCTTGTGAATAAATATTACCTATACGTATTTTATATTTTGAACATGCCACATTAAATCAATGCAAATATTAATTATGGTTAATTGCATTAATTATAATGAACAACTCTATTATCAGCACTGTAATTGTACTCCAATGTATTCCGTATAGTGAAAACGTATTACATATTATATTGCATTAACGCTCTTGTTAATATTAATACAAAATTTAATGTTACATCATCCGTCGAAATATCACTAATAGTTCATCCGTAGTATTTAAATAGATTACACTGACCACCTGCTTACTTCGTCGTAACTATTTTGTAGCATTAAATACCTGGACAGAACTTATTAATCTCGTTCTATGATTAATAGCTATTGTTAAGAGACAATATTGAAACCAAATTTATTGATATTTCAATCAAAGCTCGATATTTTCGCTTTAACTTCCGAGAAAGTAATATAGGAACCAGACAATAGTTTGTTATCGAAAAATTGTCTTTTATTGACGTCACATTTTTACGCAATCGCGTACAAAGAATCACTTAAGCTTATGCTTTATATAGAAAATATTTCGTCCAATATTATTTGATACCGTTTCCTTACCGTACATACTAAAAAGGTATTGATTTCTGAACGAAGAGCCGAGTTCTGTAGGTAACTTGATTATTGAACATTAATGTTTTCTTTTATATTAGCGGAACAATCAAGAAAAGATTTCCTTACTTTTTGCTTACATCAGCTGAGAGGAATAGATATTTACTTTATCAAAGAATAATTTTATTTTATAATATTCTTCGTTGATTTTCATATATGTATATTACTAGCTGTTGCTCCAGCCCGCGACTCCGTCCGCGTGTCGTCCGAATTTCATATTAACTGTCCCCCCCCTTATAACCCTTTTTTACAGTTAAAAGTAGCCCATGTATTTTCTCAAGCACTAGACCATCTGTGTACCAAATTTCCTTACAATCAGTTCAGTAGTTTTGGCGTGAAAGTGAAAAGGACAGACAGAGTTCATATTAGTAGGGATATGAATCAAGAAAAAGGAATTCGTGTAACACAGGTCTCGGGTACTAACTATAGGTACTATTAACCCTCATAATATGTATGAATGTAACTAAAAAAATATAGAAAAAGAGTTAAGTAGGTATAGAACTGTTTACTTACACCAAAATTTTTTTATTACTCCCTTTGAACTACTGCATAGTAATAATATAAATTTATATTCGAAATTATCTACTATACAAAGTTACAATTTTCACGAGCAACAATAAACGTTATTCTTAACGAAAGATTAAGTTTGTCCAATATCTGACTTCTCGTAATATTCTCAAGATCATAAGCTTCAGATAGAAATGTTCAATAACCGTAACGACTTTTAAAAAATGAAAGATGTTGCTTTCATTTTCTTTTAAATACATTTGGAACGGTTTGATTTTATTTAATATACTTGGTTGTTGCATTACATAGCTTTAAATTATTATTTTTATTACTTGATCTACTACAGATCACACTATATAATATAAAACAAAGTCGCCCTCTCTGGCCCTATATCCCTATGCTTAAATATTTAAAACTACGCAACTATTTTTCATAAGGTTTTTTAATAGATGGTGTGATAAAATTGAAAACATTTTATACGTATAAATAATAAATTCATAGGTACTATATGCGAGCAAAAGTCGGGGCGGATCGCTAGTAGGTACATTATAATTTCAAACCAAGACCAAATACACAGATAATAAAAACATTCAAATAGATTTCCTAATTTTGTATGATTCCTATAAAATGTAGTTGAGTTTATTACGTTCTAACTTAAAACTGAAGTTCAACTAACTCAACATTAGATGGATCTTTCTACTTTTTACGATAAAATAACTAAGTTGCGAGCCTCGCATTTTTTACAAGTAATCGGAATAGCGTAGTTTAATATATTTTTGCACTATTATCCAAACTTTTTTTTTTTATGATATGAAGAGGGGAGACGAGCTGGACGCACTCCTGGTGGTAAGAGTAACGCCAGCCCATAGCCAATGCAGTGCTTCCCGGAACTTTGCTATAAAGCCCAACTCCGGGCAGGGTGCACTACACCGACGCTCCCCACTTTGAGTCATCAGATGTTAAGACTCACTAGCCCAGTAATTTCGCTGGCTACTAGTACTAGTGCCCTTCAGACCGGAGCACAGTGACATTTTCACATCACTGTTCAGGCGGTAGAATGTCTGGCACTGTGGGGGTACCCACCCAGTCGGTCTCCTGCGAAAGAGACCTACCCCCGGTGTAATCAGTAGATAGATTTAACGAATTATTTTTGGATATTGGTATTATTTACAATGTTTATACATCCTTTTCTACCTTATGCTTATTTATATTGGAGCAAATAGCCATATTGTTTCCGTTTTGTTTTGTTAGTCATATTTTATTCGCTTTTCTAGCCCGTAGGCGAAAATCTCCATAACATATAAAAGATTGTGTTCTATTTTCCAACTGTATATTTATTTTGCTAAAATTGAAGCTTCATAGTATGCGGACGTAGTAGCGATGTCGCTTCCAAGCACCTTTATAAAAAATTTATACTAACAGAAATAGGTGACGCTATTTTTTCAATATATTTTCCTTTCTTTTTCGAAAATTATTAACTATTATTTTCTTTGAAATATATAAATAAATATTCTCAGTATAAATATTTAGATGGCATGTCTTTTTAAAGGTTTTTTTCTTTATTTTTCTAAAAGAATTAATTTTAATTTCTTATTGACTTTCTGTTCATACATTATCAATGTTTAGATAGGTCAATCAATCGCTAATTAATATAACCCTTACATCCTTTTAAATTGCTTTTAAACGTGTATTTGTGTATCGCTTAAGCTCTCATTTTATTTTTTTGAATGTAAATACTATTTGCGACTTTACCTAAAAATCTCATATTGATAAAAGGTTACTTTTAGAGAAAAAATAACGGTTCTGACGTTATTAATCACTATGGAACCGCAGCGTGCAGGTGATGTTTCGATATTTTTTCATTAATCAATGACGCTATCCATAATAAATTTTACCCTCTGTCGACTCGGTAAATACCCCAAAAAATTGCAAATAAATGCGCCGAACATTATCCATACTATAATATTATAAATGCGAAAGTAACTCTGTCTGTCTGTCTTTCCATCACGCTTAAACTACTGAACCGATTAAAACTGAGTTTGGTTCACAGATGGTCTAGAGCCTGTGAAAGAACATAGGCTACTTTTAAGCTGGAAAAAAGGGTTAAAAGGGGGGGAAGGGGGGTGTCAATGCTTATATGAAAGTCCACGCGGACGGAGGCGCGGTCAGCAGCTAGTAATATAATGCAAATTTATGATAAAAATAAAATAAAAAAGGTAAGATTATCAAACAACTTTTTTTTTTAATTTATTCTAAGAATTCTTTTAACGGAAGCCTTGATTAGAAGAACGTAAAATACATATGTATCGCAATTATTTTTGAATCAATATAACTCGGTTCAATGTACACTGATAGAATCTATATGAATAGTTGAAATCGCTATCTACTTGCGGAAGAAGTTTTTAATATATTCCAGCTGAAAAACATCTTCATTGGATTATACCCCTTTCACGGATCATCGGGTTAGCACGACTCTTGAATACTAATACATAGAGATGATGGACCAGTACGAATCCATACTAATATTATAAATGCGAAAGTAACTCTGTCTGTCTGTCTATCTGTTTGTCTTTCCATCATGCTAAAACTAATGAACCGATTAGAACGAAATTTGGTACACAAATGGTCTAGAGCCTGAGAAAAAACGTAGGCTACTTTTAAACTGAAAAAAAGTGTCAAAAAGGGGGGAAGGGGGGATCAAAGTTTATATGAGAGTACACGCGCACGGAGTCGCGGGCAGCAGCTAGTTTCCTATATTATTATCTTTTGAAAAGAAGATATCGCTATTTTAAGGATAACTCAATAACTGATAAAATACCATAGTAAATCTTTACTTCAGGTCCTAAAATTTGTTTTTAATAAACAATTTACACGTCCTTAAAACTAGGATATACTGGCAGAATTAAACTTGAGTTCTAAATATGTACTAGAGCCTTAAACTAATAAGTCTCCAGCTCAGAACTTTGAAACGAAACTAATTGCTCGGTTAATACAGCAATTGATGATTATGCAAATTACCAATGTGTGTACACTCGCGTGGAATCACATAAATAATTATGAATCTGTAAACATCTTACGTACATTAGAGCTATAAATACTCACAATTTAGGCAGACGTTTATAAAGCTCCTCGTGTTGTCTCATAAATATTATTTAAGTGCGTTGTTATTTATATCTTAAATTATTCGCAGTTAATGAAACGTTACAAGCAATTAATAGAAATATCTCAGAACTTTTTTCCACTGTCATAAAAACTAGTTCAATGAAAAGTATTTATGAACTACTTAATGAAAGGTCATATTCGTTTAAAATAAAAACAGGAAACTGGGTTTCGTTTCTGAGCCTTTCGTTCCCTTCATCTAAACCTATTAAACCTCAGTTTAATTGATCGCCGTGAAACACTTTTGTTTAGCATTAAACTATTTAATAACAAACTGTTCAGAGACGGCTAACTAATGCGTTATTTAATAAGCGTACATGTAATGTAATCCTAAAAGTTATATTCAATTTGCACCCGACCAGACTGTATCTAGGATAGTTTTGAAGGATTTCAGTTAACGCGCCCCTCGCATTAAGGCAATTTATCACAATATAGAATAAGGCATGTGAAACGAATATCTATACTTGGTATCGGTTTGGAAGTTCTGTAAATACGTAGAAAGAAATTCTTACGATCTATTTTTAGATTATTGTACAAAATAGATTAATGAAATCTTCACATAATATAAAGCCTTAATATAGTGTTTAATTAATTAAAGTGATAGCCCTGCTTAACGTAGCATCTTATAAGTTACATTGCTGTGTATAGAGTATTAATCTATAATAATATCAGGGCAATAATTATCCAAGTTTTGTGTGCTTTATCTTAATAAATGGTTATAAAACCTTTGATATCTCATATTTTAATAACATTACATTATGCAGGATTTTTTGTGATATTTTTGTTTTTACGAAATCGCGAATAAAGTAATATACATGCATGATAGAATTTTGTTCAATTAAATAAGCCTCAAAATATAATTTACTATATAATTCAATCAATAAAATGTTTTTACATCCAAATATCATAGATTTCTTTTATTTATATTATTTAATCAATAATAACTAATAAAGTTATTAGTGATTTATAGTTATTAGTTAACTAGGAAAATTTAACTATTAATTTAATCCGAAAACTTCGTCACTGTAATTCTTAAACATTTTAATTATTTTAACAATTGCGAAAGTTAAATGAATACCCGAACTAATTTTTCATTAGTACGATAAAAAACGAACACAATAAAAGTCGGCGACAAAGTCGTTTGACTTCGGACGTTGTTTTAGTAAACCCAGTCCGACGGATATTTCACAGGCGTTTCTAAGAGAAAATTTGAATTATTCTCAGAATTCCTCAGTCCTCCGCCAAATCGCCAATATCCATTAAATCGTAAGGAAACTTTGTTTAATTTATTTTCTTTTAATTTAATGCTAATCTGAGTTATATAATACTTACAATTGTTCTTATAATAGCAGTGCTTATAATTAACTTTCCAACACTTTACTTCATTATTATATTGAAATTACTAACATTTTTGCATTGATTTACTCAGTTTTCTATTTTTGGTGAAATGGTAGTGTTTACTCAGTTTTACGTATAATTATAGTCAATTAGGTTATGTTACAGTATTAATTTTAAAACTCTCTATTTTAATGATTCAGAAACAATGTTGCCAGGTTTCAAAATATTGGTGGAAAATTGAAAACTCTTTCCGCACTTCATACGTCACTACCGATGTGACCAGATTTAAAGTGTTTTCTTTTTTTCTCTATTTAGGTTGTCCTATTCGTTTATATAGCGTCGGTTTATTGGTTCAGTTTGAATGATATTTATGAACATAATAATTTAAATTCAAGACCTTAATATCCGAGATGCTTTTAAATAATAATTGACATCAAATTTCTTTACCAATTTTTTTTATTAATGCATATAATATTGTCCTTATTTATATATTATTTTAACATAAGGTTTTAAGACTTAAAAATATAAACAAACGTCTTATAGATAACAAAATAAGCTACTTCCTAAAATCGATTCTTTGGAGACAATCAATCATATTATTACGCTTTCAGCTTAATACAGGAATTAGGACTCATACAAGCGGATTAATGACCAAATAAAACGTATATCGTAATCCGAGACCTGAAGCCGCACTATCTGGTCAGGCGAGAGGAAAATCTATTAAATTATTCCACGTAAATACTTGCCGGATCTTCTTAAGTCCTTTTCCCTTAATGGCTCATTACATACAACGGCGATATTTGGCAGCCATTTTAGTGGCTATTATATTACTATAATTATATTTAGTATATTATGAATGTTGAATAAAAAAATGAATATTAATGTTTATTCTTCCCATTATGTGGTTTAACTACGTAAACAAAAAATAAAAACCAAAAAAATATACTACGCCATCTACTTCCAACAACACCTATAAACCAGACATACTACACATACATACATAATTTACAGTAACAGCTGAAGGCTAAAAAAAAACCAAATTACAATTTTATTTTTGTTTAAAATGTTTTTTTATCTTTTTAATCTGAATTTAAAGAAATTCTTAAACCACCTAGACAGACGATCGATTGATCATTTATTTAAATTAAAACACAACCCAGGAACCTTCATTAAGTTTGCACAAGTTTGACAGTTAAATATTCATGAACCGCTTGCTTGTATCAATAAGATAATCAGAGAGCAACTTTCAATTTTCAACACGGAAAATAGAATTTTATTATCTTCCTATTTCTATATAACCTTATAATTAATTGCGTTATATTAAATTATGAAGTAATTAAATATCGCTTAAGATAAAAAACTCTTTGTATTATATGTTAATAATATGTAGATACCTAATTTAGACCTTGAGGAGTAAAAATTGGTGTTGTTACGCTGTTTTTATAAATCTCTAACGTTAAAATAAATGCTTAAGTATAAAAACATAACAGGACAATGAAATAATGATTCTTACTTTATTCTAGGGCAATGTAAATTTCGCTTTGACTTTTACAAAGAATAAATATCCACTGAAGATTTACCGCAAACATTACCGAAAGTCAAATGAGGCTAAGTAACGTATTTCATTCCGCCGTGATCGAAGAAATATTTTATGTGACGCTGTAAAAGGTTTTGAACGAAAATAAGTATTATGTAGATGACGCTAACCCTCCCTAATACTTATCTGCTAAGCCTTGTCAGCGGAAAAATACGAGGCACCTCCGATTGGAGGGTTCGGAAATAATACTGCTTTCTTGTGTTTTTCGCGAACAAAGAAAAGCACAAAAGGGTATCGGAATAAAGCCTCGCATTGCCGACGTAAGACTTAATGAGAAGTTTTATGAGAATGTTCAATTATGTCATATTTAGACGCGATATATGGCGTCTAACAATGTTACATAGGAAGTGTTCTGTTAAAATTATGTATCTAAGCCTGGAACAGCCAATTATATTGATAATTATGCCAAATAAAACCTGAGACAAAAATAGTCTACAACAATACAAAACATAAAACAACTTCTATAATAAAACACTCCGCGCCAAATTATCTATCATTGACTAGTAAATCGAATATTATAAATTCAAATCTTGTTTTCAGATCCAGCAAGTTTCCACCAACACAGTTACATCGCTACAATGTCGTGAAGTTCGATGAATACAACACGAAGGCGCTGATGTGATGTCTTGGCGTGATGCAACTTGTAATGGTCAATTTCCTCATCATGTTTGACGTGGTGTTCATATTCTTTCTATTCCTCATCGCTGTCACGTGCGTCATGAACTATATGCCGGGCAAGAAGAAGCAAGAGGTGTCTGAGCAGGACGTAGAGAGTGACGTCATACCTCCACCGCCGCTCTTCGCGGGCGACGAGGCCAGAGACACCTACGTCGTCATATCACCACCCATCGATACTGATAGAACCAAAGACGGATGCCCCATTCACGTGGTGTAGTATAAGGAAGCTGTAAGTATGTCAAGAGAAAATTTCTTTTCCTATCGTAATTTAATATGCCCAAAAGAGTACCAATAAATCGGTTATATAGTACCTAAAAATATTTATCAAATTTAATTTTTTGCTAGTACATAAAGGTTTAACAAAATAATAGGGTAAACAATATAATTCTGTTTCTACAACCAAATTCCTTATTTAATGCCGTACAAAAATTAATTACAGACCGCCTTTGTTTCAGATAAACGTAGAAGTTTATAATAAATAAAAGCCTTATGAGATGGTAAGTAACGTCAGAATGTAGGCGTTTTTTACAGTTTAGATGTCTAGAATATTCGTTTTAAGACTTACAGTGGAATAATTGGGACTCAAGTGATGAAATCTTTGGAAAGACTTGCTACATTTGGATGTCAACGGACGCAAAAGTATTGTTGTAAAACGTAAATTATTAGGAAAATATTATACCAAATATAGGATAAAATGGATATTATATTTGTTTAATTAAAGCTATGTTTACACAAGATCATACGAAGGTAAAATAGAGTTTATTTTGTAGTTATTAAGTGTTTAGACGACCGTACAACTTATTTGAAGTGTTCAATTCGGCACAGGACATTGCTACAAATGTGACTGAATTATAGAAGTATAGTAATATAATGAATTTGCGAGTTTAGATTGCTAAGCCTACGGTTTTGTGCCTAATTCTACTAATTTTCGCTTAAATGTATTATGTATTTTATTAGCAATAAAATATTATTAAGTTATAAGTACTATTCTGTATTGTGAAAGTAATTCTTTTTGTTATTGTGTTAACTCATATAAATCCGTTAGCCTTGCGTACTTTTATCGAGTTTCTTTATTGATTTATACAGTGTGTTACAAAACAAGTGTCCGATCCGAAAACCTCCTGCTATATACCGGTAGTAGGTCCTTATTTTGCTATCGTTTTGAAAAAATAACGTAATTAATTTTTAAAAACAAAAAAAATAAGCTAAGTTAAATTGCAAAACTTACATGGCAAGACCGTCTCGCGTTCACGTGCTCTGCTAGCTCTGTGGTCTATAGGGTCTATGAACCGTTCGTGAGTTGCCAGCGTTTGTGAATTTCATTGAATTTGTGTAAATTTCTCAATAGAAACATAATTTTACAAACTTTATTGCATTGTTATTTTTAAGAGATAGATTTTTTATTTTTTTTTATTCGAAAAGGTTTTTAGACAGAGAATATTACCTACCCTTCAGGATCGGACACATGTTTTGTAACACACTGTATAAATTTCTGAAAATAAATAACTTTCTAATTTCTACTTTAATAGAATATTGTATAACTAAGTTCTAGCCACAAATATATTAAAAATTATGTATAATTTTTATTACGTTTTTGAATAGATAGTCATTAGTATAGGAAGTATAATAATGAAAAGACAATACAATACACGTACGAATATTACGATCTCTCATATCATATTATACATTAATTGTAGATTTCAAATTGATAAAATGAACTGCTCTATCGGCGACAAAGTAATCCACAAAAAAATAAGAAATAAAATGCCGAATACGGAATCATATTAATGCCAAGTATATCGTTGTTGTAACTTTTTTACTTGTAGTTCAATGAAAAACTTCACCATAAAGAAATATCTAGTCATATGTTGAATAGAATAGTGAAAATAAAAAATTAAAAAATAATAAATAAAAATGTAACATAAATAATGTATGTGATATATACACAATTTTTAAAAGTAGCTAATATAATTGAATCGTTTAAATTTATTGTTATACCTTGGGTGTCGGTAATGTCTGGTCAATTCTAGCCGGGATATGAATAACTGTTACCATATAAATGTATAGACTTTGTTATTATTTAATAAACCAACCTTTCAATGAAGAAATAATATAACATTATGTAACTAGAATATTGTTTATCGAAGAAAAGTGTATTATCTAAATTGGCATTGTATCGATGTTTAGTAACTGTTTTTAAATTAAGAATAGTATGAGCTAAATAAATTTATATACAAACATACGAATCTTCACTGGATCTTAGTTTTAATACAATAAATAGCTTACGACAATTTCACTTAGAATATTGTTCACTTTTTTAGAACTTCAGCATATTAGTATTACTTATTATGTTTGATCTAAACGTTCGGTACTTAAAGTACACAAAAAATTGTTTTATTTATACAAAGAGATTTGTCTAAAGATTTTTAAAAATTAATTTTAATGTCATGTCACGGCTGGTGTTGAGCGACGTAATAATAAATGTAATTAAATAAAATGCACTTCACGCGGTGTTTCCATATCAGCTATGTGGTTTTATTTCAACCCCATGAATCTGAAACAAAATAATTATTTATTTATAAAACTATTTATTACACATAGTAACGTAACCTAAACATATACAGAAAAAGACAGAAGAATACAGACTCCTCAAGTAAATGGCGGCCTTATGGCCAGCCATTTCTTCCAGGCAACCTTCAGTTTCAGTATATAATAAAATAAGATAAGAATACTTAAAATTTTGTAAGTAATTCTCATCAAGTTTATTGAACTCTAATTTTGCGTAAAAGAGCTTAAAGCCTTTTCTATAATGATATAATACTAGTGTATAATACTAGAGTTCAGAGGAAGCCCTCCTAAAAATAATAAAACATGTTTTATTTAAGGTAACCTTTCAAACATACTCAAGTACCATTCATTCTCCTAAAATAACAAAAGGAATATACTAGCGATAGCACCTTTGAGTTCCTTAAATACTTGTACTACACATATAAGAGACACGTGATACATATAACACGTGTCTAATCATAAGCCCGGTAAAGGCCCATCTCCGCCCATGCGTTAAAACCCAATCTAACCCTTTTAGGCATTTCCTTCATACTTCTCATTATATTTAACGGACCTTACTCGCATACAATTATATAGTAATAGACAAACAAATTGCTGTATGTAATGAAAATCTTTTTCATAATGGGCTGATGTTATGTAGCTTTTAAAAAACCAATATTAAAAATGTACCTCCTATGGGTTTCATTAGATAAAACTAAAAGGACGTAATATTTTAAATACATTTTGACTTAATCATTTATACATAGTATAAAACAAAGTGAATTTCTTCTGTATGTATGCTTAAATATCTAAAACTACGCAAGCGATCTTCATGTGTTTTTTTAACAGATAGACTGATTCAGGCTAGTATAGTAATATAATGCATTAAGGCAACTTTTTATTAATATGTACAAATAGTCCTTAACGTATGAGTAATTATAACAAACATATTAAATATAAACGACTATTATGAACCATAAAAATATCTAAGCCAAAGGCATATATGCTCAGACTAGTTTTCAGTGTAGTCAGCCGTGAGATATGGTGTGACCTGCTGAAAGCAATATGTCGTGTACCATTTACATGCCAAATGGGTCACCGACATGTTGTTACAGTTTATGACGCACCTTACAGCCCTCGGAATATGCTATAAAATTGGCTATATGACATACTCATAAACAGAGTACACTTAGTGGTCACAGTGATAGATTTTGTAGTGTATTTGTATATATTGAAACTGCACTTTATTTTTACCCGTATTTATGCATGTATTATAAATATCAAACTTCCTGATTAATTAATATATATGATTTAAAGAGAAACACGAAAATTGGTTGCGTAGTTTTATACAGACACAGTAGACAGAAGAGAGCGACTTTGTACTATGTACCTAATGATAAATATACTATGAATGAACTATGTAATGTAAAAAATGAGATATATATTGAATTATATATAATAATTAAATTTCTCTCAAAAATTCTTGATTTAACGCTTGCTTTAAACATTCTCATAAATATATAATAATTTGGCTATTTATTCATTCTGTCATTGACTCTTCATTTGTTTATTTTTCAATGACTAATTTACTAACAACCTAACAAGAAAACCAAATGTATGATACACTCTGTAGAAGAAACGAAAGAATAGTCCACATGTCTCGAGGTAAACCTTGTAACAAATATAGCAAGTGAATAGCGCTTTATAAATAGAGATAAGGCTTTATTTTGGATGTGACCGTTTCGAATGGCTCGGAGGTCGGCGGCTAACTACAAGAGCCAAGAATAGGATTGCTCACAAACAACACCCTTTTCACTTGGAGTCAACTTATTGAATAGAACAAAGCATTCCTTTATACATAACATTGTCGAGTTTAACCTAGTTAACATTTTATTGCGACAGCGTGGGACAGATTTCCAGTCTTTTCGTTTAATATAGCGTGTTCTAGCTGTTACTTCCACTTTGCTTGGTTACAAAAAAATCTACACTTTATACATATTCTATATTCTATTTTACACAGCATTATATAATAATTAACGTGTCAGGTTTTATGTTTGAAAATAAATAAATTTGGGTTTATTGAAAGAGGTATTTTTTATATGAAAAGAGAAAAGTGTGTTAAGAAATTTTTGTTAAAAAAACCAACATTTTAACTTTTCAAATAGCTTAAAATTAAAGGAAAAATATTAAAAGTAGTGCACATGCAATAGATCGTTGCAACTGTTAAATTCTCGTCACAGCTAAAGTTGAAATTGGTTCAAAGGTCGCACCAACTGATTGCTTATTGCCTCTCGCTAAAGGTCATCGAATTAAACCTATAATTGGAGACGTAATTTATCGTAACTACATCAATTAATTTTATTGCATTTCTTATACGGTAGCACTTGAACTAAAATTTTACAAAATTCAACCGTTAGCTAATATAAATTAAACGTATTATAATATATAATACCTTCAGTTGACAGTAAAGAATGTTACATACATAATTTTTTAAGGGTTGCACATGAAACATTTTACAATATATAAAAATCAAATATCTTTTATAATTAGGTTGGTAATTATGATTTATTTTATATGTATTATAGGTACAGTAATGTGGTGATCACCGTTTAAAAACATGCAAATAGAATAGAGAATGCGTCACAGCCTTTTAAAAAAAGAAAAAAGAGAGAATGAATAGGTTATTAATTATTATATGTGTATACGATAGTATTCCGAGTTAGACTTTAGATACAATAATTCAAAGAAGATTTATTTTTATAATTAGGTACTTATACATACTTAATGTCTACATCTTGTTTGCTTTAAGAATTCTCAAGTAAAATAAGTTATAATCTCACACGAATATATGTTTATTTAAATTTGTTAACATAAATAAGGTCTGTACGAACGCTGAGCCATTCATAACTTTTACGCATATAAAACAGTGATGTGACTTGTTTCTATTGAGTTAATATTTTTTTTATGTAAATTTACTTAATTAAACTGCTACATATATAATAAATATAACTAATAGAGCATACTATGCTGTAGGCTTGATAAAGATATTAAGGAGTTTATCTTTTTTTTTTATAATATGAAGAGGGGAGACGAGCTGGACGCACTCCTGATGGTAAGAGTAACGCCAGCCCATAGCCAGTGCAGTGCTACCCGGAACTTTGCTATAACAAGCCCAACTCCGGGCAGGGGAGCACTACACCGACGCTCCGCACTTTGAGTCATCAGATGTTAAGACTCAGGAGCCCAGTAATTTCGCTGGCTACAGTACCCTTCAGACCGGAGCACAGTGACATTTTCACATCACTGTTCAGGCGGTAGAATGTCTGGCACTGTGGGGGTACCCACCCAGTCGGTCTCCTGCGAAAGAGACCTACCCCCGATCTCATCCCGAGAAATCGACAGACAATCAGGAAACCGGTGTTTTAATAAGATAATATCCAAACAAAATATGATTGTAAATAAAGGCTTTATTATTGTTATTATTATTATAATTATGATAAGAAGATTTAGTTTATTAATAATAGTTTTTTATAATTTATAGAAATCTCAAACAAACTAACGCCACAGACTCGGCTACAATAAAGGAAATTGAATTTAAAATAAATAGTTCGCGTCGAATGTATCCGTGTCCTCAGTGCGATAAGAAATTTCAATGGCATGGAAACCTTTTACGACATCTCAACAACCATAAGGCAAGGTAAGTAGACCCATGTGATTCTAGACGCAAGTAATTCTAGACGCAAGCTATTCTAGATCCAAGTTATTCTAGATCCAAAGTGATTCTAGACGCAAGCTATTCTAGATGCAAGTGATTATAGACTCAAGTGATTCTAAAACCCAGTGATTCTAGACACAAGTGATTCTAGGCACAAGTGATTCTAGAACCACGTGATTCTAGACCCAAGTGATATTAAAAATCCTGTATGTATAAGACTAGTAAGAAAACTGAAACCGTCGATAGTCATAGTTTTCCTATTACAGAGCAGAGTGCGACATTTCGGTCAATGTCAAATAAAGAAAAACGTTTGTTAATTATCCGTCACTGCACATGTAATTGCACGCATCCAGCGAAAGCACTACTTAGTACTTTTGAGAGTGCTCGATATATGAATAAAGAAAGACACTCGCTACATTTGTTTCGAATGTTTTGCTTGATTTTTTTATTTATTTGATAATTTTAATATACTTAAAAAATAAATAAATAAAATAAAAAAATACTTATTTTTATTTATAGAGCATCGGGTGAATTAGTATGCGTTCCTTGCAATAGAAGTTTTTCGTCGACAGCGACTTACCAACAGCACATGAAGATAAGTAAGAAACACGTCACCGAGGAGGATTATAAGTGAGTTTGGTTTAATGGTTTATGGGTTAAGGGTCATAGCTCATGTTAAACGGGTTTCAGTTCCAAGTTCATGGTTCAAGGGTGCACTGTTCATGGGTTATCATGTTACACAGTTATTGTTTAGTGGTCATCATTTATAATTTTGAGGGTCATATTGCATTCAATATGACAATCATTCAACCCATTTACCATTGTAAATGGGTTTCGGTTCCTAGTTCATGGTTCAAGGCTGTACTTTTCATGGTTAATGGTTTATGTAACATGGTTTATTGTTCATGGGTTATGGTTCAATCGTGATAATAGGTTTATTGATAAATAAAAAATAGGTTTATTTGCAATATAAATGGTACGGTCGATATACATTTTTTGAACTATATTTAAGTAACATCACTTATACAGAATGTACAAATACTGTCATAATGAGATAATATAATGTAAATTTCAATAACTATAAATTTATACATATAATTATAATTATTCAAATTTGGTCAAATTATTATTTTAAGAAGACATAATTTATGACTAATTAAGCTGATTATTAAGAAAGCTATTAGCATTATATTGAAGTTTATACCAATAGAAATACTTTTAGTTAAACGAACATGATTCATTATTAGGAGGTAGAATTAAAATAATCA
>DWAJ01002557.1:0-17151 GCA_018238005.1 Eurema mandarina
GCGCTCGTAATTGACGTATGGGTGCTCAAAGACAACACGACTGGGACAACCAATCAACGCTCGCGCACCCGACGATCACGCGCCGTCCCCTCGATACCTTATTTTTGACTTCTGCGCAGGTTTCATTCAGCGCTAAAGATTCGTGACGCGTACTATAACTCGAAACAGGATTTAATATAAAAACCTTGCATGTATTATAAAAATAATTTTAATTCTGTAACATTAAGGTTTTATTATTAAGGTAACATTTAAATTTCAGGCTACTATAGAGTCAACTATGACCAAAAGAACTGGAAACTCCTCAGTCAAGCGCTCAAAAACGGTACCTTAACTAAACCGATAACGAAAGCTCAGTTAATCGATGACGCATTTAACTTAGCCAAAAGTAACCAGTTGGACTACAGTTACGCGCTTGGTTTAACCACGTGTGTTATAAATGGAGAAGATTCCAAAATAGTCTGGAATATTCTACTGGAAAATATGGCGTTTATGAGATACAATTTGAAGGCTACGTCCGGGTATATGTATTTCCAGGTTGGTAATAATTAGTTATTTATAGATATATAATTTATGAAGTAACCATTTATTTAGGTGCCTTAGTAGAGTGGCCACATCATGATATTATTTATAAAATTCTCATCATGACTATTAAATTGATACTCCTAGTACATACTCTCATTCCAAATAATTACACAAATCTGCAAAAAAAAAATATTTTTATTTTTAAGCTATTAGCACTTACTAAACTACTTAGTAAACTTTAATATTTCTTAACTGACAGTACTAATACACATTTGCAAGGTTAAAATTGAGTAATGTGAAAATAAAAGGCTTTTATTATTATTATTATTGTCCCCAAAAACACAGATGGGATTCTAAAATTGCTTATTCCATATAAAACTTCTATTTTCAGGACTACATGCGTCTTCTATTGGACAAACAGCTAAAGAAAATGAACTACGGCTTAGTAAAACCGACAGATGTGAACGAGGCGCTCCTGGTGGAAAGCCTAGTGGTATGGGAGTGTTTGGTTGAAACGCCCCGCTGTGTCAATTGGGCCAAGACTGAGTTCAGCAAGTGGATGAACCAGACCGATGTTAATAATAACCCGTAAGTATTAATTTTACTTTTTCAATTATAGCATTATTGCGCATTATGGGGAATAATGCTTAATGTTGAATATTTTAACTACATATTTCTTCATTCATATTATATCGAGAACTTTCAAAAGTACTAAGTAGTGCTTTCGATCGATTACATGTGCAGTGTCAGGAAATTATTTAATGTTTTTCCTTATTTTGACATTGATACAAATGTCCCACTATGGTCTGTAATTGAAAAACTAGCAATATAAAGGTGTATAAATAATAAGATTAATTTTTTGCGGTATTTGTAAAAAAACACTATAAACAGGAACTTCAAAACGCTTATCCCTTAGTCCGCCATCTTAAGTTCGCCGCCATATTGGATAAAGTGTGACGTCACATCGTACCAAACCGGAAATGTCACATTATACATAGAATATTTAATAAAAGCTTATTAAAATTAACTTTGTACATGATAGCTACAGTAAATGCTCATTGATTGATTTATTTATATTTAATTATAAATAGCATGGTCATATCCCAAATACATTACATAACATTTACTCATAGGAATATATAACATTACAAACTTATAGGTATGCGGGCGAACTCGTGGCTCACAGATAGATTTTTATGTCAGATAAAATTATTATTATTACATGATTAACTAGTATACGCTAACCTTTTATTATTTTTATATATTCTAAGACTATATTTATACTTTCAGAATACCAAGCTATCTCCGCTCGCTAGTATACAATGTTGCCATCAGCCACGGTGGCCGGGAGGAGTTCATGTTCCTATGGAGAATGTTCAACAACTCCACCGATCCTACTACCAAAGCCATGATCATAGCTAACCTTCCTAGCACCAAGGAACAGTCGTTGATCACATTGTGAGTACTTTTTGTAAAGTCGGTTAAAAGTCATAGGTTTTTCAAAATTTTATTGACAGATCTATTATAGACTATATTATGTAATGAAAAATACTGAAACGCTAACAATTTTAAATTAAAACTCAAAGTGGTAAGGACTGATCGAATGATTCATGAATCAGTCCTTACACTGATCGAATGATTCCACGCATAAAAGATGTTGAAAACATCAATATTTTTAATCATTTAATTATTAACATTAACATCAGATAATCATTATCATCAGATATAATTGTGGTCACCCGACTACTGAACTAGAAAAAATACTGTATCTCAGCAGTCGGGTCCACCCCATTAGCAAGTTCAGTTTACAATATCAATGCAACATTATAATATATTTACTGAATGGTTAGAAGGTGCTAAATTATATATACCTTAACTGGCTTTGCATACCAGTACTTTTTTATATGTAAATTAATTGAATACTTTGTATGTAAAGCTGTTGTTAGGTCGTTAATAAATAATTAAATATAATATGTATAGCAAACAAATTAATTAACTCTCAATTCTTCAATTCTTTTCAGCCTCCTAGAGAAAAGTCTAACGGATATTCCCAAACAGTATGCAGCTACTGTATGGGGCACAGATCCTCCGGAGACCACCCGATTAGCTCAGAACTTCCTCATAGCTAACTTCGATAGGGTCTACCGTATGTTCACAGACCTGGACTCGTTCACCTTCCCCAATATCCTCAATATGGTGTTTGGGTTCATCGCTGATAATGATGAGCTGGATAAGGTATGGTATCAATTTTGATCATCAATTTGACTTTAAATTTTGTTATGGAAGGTCGTTTATCTTTATTCAACTAGGCTACATATAGTAACACTTTTGAATCGGCATGGTATTATAAAACATTTACCACCTGTTCGGAAGGCAGTTTTTACCGGCAAGACACTGATAGTTGCTCTGTTTTTTAAAAATAAAAGATACTATGCAGATGATAAGAGCAGATATTCGATTAAAGTGTTACTATAAAATGTAGCCTAATTGAATAAAGATACTTTTGACTTTGACTTTGTTGGTAAGCAACCATCATCGTCCATGATTGATGAGTGAGAACTCAAATAATGTAGGAGTAATGAAACTCTATTCATATTTAGGTAAAACTCCAAATTAACCAAACAAGATTAATTCAAAACGAAAATAAACACCAATGTTGTACTATGGTAAATTTATAATCGGTGTAAAAACATAATATAGTGCTTTCTCTTTTTCAAACTAATTCGTCAACAAGTAGATAGCAATATCAAAAAAATTAACAGACAGACAAGCTCGATATAATAACTTATTAATATGAAAATACTATGATCTCTTATTTCCTTTAATCTTAAGCTCATACTAACTCTATCTCTTTCTCTTACAGCTAAAGAGATTCGCTCTGCAAAACAAGGAGAAACTCCTACCGATGTCTCAAACATTACAAAAGATTGTTGATACAGCGACACTTAGAATTAATTGGATAAAGAATCATTCACACAGTATCAATGACTGGTTTAGAAATTTTATGGAAGGTATGTAGATTTTTTCTGACTGTTGTGGGGGTTTTTTTATATTAAGTATATAGGTTTTCCATGTAAAATATTCTATATTTTTCTCCAGGGTATAATCTACCTGCAAGCTAAATTCCATCGAAATCCATTCAGGAAAAAAAAATATTTACATGAATCCTAACAAACTTATGCGTTTATAATTTAGTCTAATAAATAATATTAGATGAAACATCTAGGAATAAAAATAATAATATTCTTATAAATTAATATTTTTCCTATTTTAAAAGTATTTTTTTAATTAAAAGTATCTATATATATCTATCCTTTCAAAAAATCTATCAATTAAAACTAATAATAGAATTGTGTTTTTAAAAAATATTTTTTCTTTACAGAACACCAGAAAACGGCGCAAACTATAGCATCGACTACAATTGAACCGGCTTTTACTCACAATATTACGATAAGCATATCTGATGCCAACACCACAACGACTAGTCCATAAACTATAGTTTTATTCTTATAGATAATACCAGAAGTAGGCTCCTTGACAAATTCATTTTTAAGTATGAACACACTTTCTAAAAAAGCTATATGATTTTTACGTTCCAATTGAGAAACCTCCTTTTTCTGAAGTCTGTTAAAAATACTTTTATTTCAATAACTGATCAAAACGGTACTAAGAAGGATGAGACCGGAATGGCAGGTGACGTCATATGACACGTTGTATAATGTCATCCAAATAGTGTGCAAATAATTGACCTCATGGTTAAGTTGTTTTGTGTTCCATGATATATCCTAATACATTTTGAAGATTTTATTTTCAACAAAATTAATTACAAAAAATAAAAATAATATTAATATTGTCAAGTAGCCTAATAGAAACCAAAGTTACCAAATAATTTATTTTTAGTAAATTTAAAATTGTTTTAGACACTTTATTATGTAGTTTGTGGTTATTTTTTTGATGAAATTAAATTTAAAGTGAAATTCTACTATTGGATTTTTTATGACACATTTTTGTACACAAATTTTGACAGGTATCATTATACTAAAATGCCTGGTAAAAATATATATATTGCATTTATAACGTTATCTCCTTCACTCGAATACTGATACGCAAATCTAATTTAAGTACCACTTAAATCAATTTTCTTAAACAATTCTTAATAAAAAACCAGTTTCATTCATTTGAGGCATTTTTAAAATAAGAATTCAGAGTTCGTTACAATACTCCATGCGATGTGCGAAAGAGATAGAGTTATATATAACCGAAATGAGAAAATTGTCTCTTTCTTATGATATTTCCTGCTGTATTGTATTGCTAGCTACAATATTAACAAATAAAATATGTTTTAAATAGATTTAAACAGTCTTATTGTTTTTTAAACAACAATTGTTACTAAGAGTTTGTTTTTTTATTTCAAAACCCTTTTTTTTATTTAAGATATTATATGCCTAAGTGAAACATTGCTTTTGTAATTAAATTAGGTAATAAGTAGGTATTTTTAAATTATATAAACTATATATAATAATAAGGTACCTATAAATTATTATGTAATAATATATTTTATAGTCTAGTGAATTTTAACTGGTATTCCAAGTTGTGGGATATTAATTTTTTTATTGAAAAAAAAGATTAAAACTATATGTAATAAATGTTGCCAACTATTTAAAAAATAGGAAATAGAGAAAAAATATTTTCTCATTAAACAATTATGAAGCCTACCAATTTCTCTTAACAAACTTTATTTACAGAAAGTTAACTAAATACAAAGAGTTTGTTACATAAATTAATAAACCGTGTTTTAAAATAAAATTCAAGTACAGTCAAAAACATCTCAATATGTTTATTGTATTTAAAAAATGTTTTTTTTTTGTTAAAAGACTCAGACTGAGTATGGCTACCATCTTATGTTATTGTTGAGATGTTTTGCTGTAATGAATATGTTCAATCACTTTTGTAGTTGACAGTGCCTTTTTAGTGTTTGCAGATATGCAAGGGAAACCGCGGGAGCAGTTATCATACAAATCTATGTTAAATATATCTTCTATCTTTCCTTACAACTCTTTCTGACTTTTTATATATTTCTCTCTTTTTCTACTACTACTCTTTTATACTCTTACTATAATAATTATAACCTATCCTCAATATACAGTCAACTAGAAAAGTACATTTACAAATAATTTATTTTAAAATTTCGTAAAATGATTTCTTTGTATTCTTGTCACGACACTTATTCTTGGAATGTTTTTGTGTTATGATTTGTAATTTTAAACGTTAATATATTTTTGTAGTTGGCAGTCCTTTTTCCAGTGTTTCTGTTAAATGTGCAATTATTACTGAGTGCATTTCTTTAAGCCGTCCCTAACGAAGTCGAATCTATACATAGTTTTAAAATTTCATAACGCACAAGAATTTGGTGTTACCATGTCATAACTATAATAAATTCAAATACATTGTGTAATTATAAACCACATAGTGTTAATTTAAGAATTAAGATGTCGGTGGTTATGACAAAAATAGTGATACATATGCGCAATTGTTTTAATATGTAAAAATAAATGTTGCCATACTTATTACATTTTACATAGCTTAGGTTAAGTTGTATGATCTTGTGCTTAGTTATGAAAAAAACTATTTGATATATTTTATATGTAAGATCGCTTCAATTTATCAATATTGAGTTTCTACTTCCTATAACAATAATTTCTCGAATTTTTGAATATCGTTTATAATTATGTAATACTATTTATCGAGCTAAGCTAAAATTGATGTGTTCTTAATAAATGAATTTGTTGTCATAACTTATTGTTTTATTATTTTTTATTTTAATTATTGTGACCTGTATTTTAATGAAACTGTTATTTTCTTCTTTAAACAACCGGTCTCACATTCGTGAGAATATGTGAGCTTCCATTGAGGTTTCCTTTATGCTATAATAAACAAAAAGCCGGCATCATACACGCGAAAAGGCAAATGCTTACTAGCATAGTGTCTACTAACAGAATCTGATTTGATTTATATTATATTAAAACTTACTTTTTGAATAGTGTGCTCTCAAAACAAAAAGTAAGTAGTCGGCCTAAATATTCAACTGGGTAATATATTAAACCTAAATGCTAGGTATACACGCGTGCCACTCAGCCCGGGAAGCAGCCTGGCAACTGGCAAGCAGCACGGCGAGTAGCCTGGAGTGGGGGCACGCCAATCAAGGTGTACACACGCGCGCATTTATCCTTTGATGTGTCAAAAAACCGACTCTCGTCCGGTTCACGGCAAGCACACGCACGTGCACATTCAAACAGGCGAACAGCCCGTTCACACGCTCGTGCTTGTGTTTGTGCCCGTTGAATGCCATAAGTATTTTTTACGCTCAAGCCTCAATGGAAGGTGTTAATCTTTCTAATGAAATGCGTAGCTCTATACTATAATCCATTGAGAGTCAATATGAATATTACCGTTTTATATGAAAAAAAACATTATTGAACTCCCTTTCCCTTGCAGGATGTGGTAGAATATTTTTTACAGACCACGCATTTGGGCAGCACAAACCTTGAATACCTACTCATTTTCTAATAAATAGGTAAGTCTAAAAAGTTAACTTCATACTCTAGCATGGTCCATGGAGTACATATATAAATATTTAATTTAAAATAAAAGTACGAAAATATTATGAACTCAATTTATCAGTATTAAACAAGGAAATATGTTATTCGTAAATAAATAATTGAGGTTATTATTAAGCGTCATTAAGCTTCAAACCATAGACAATGTCCATTTTATTGTTATCTGTCTAAATCCGTAACAAATGGCCACGTAGTATCCAAAACGAGTTGTCTATGGCGTATCGCGCGAAAATCAATAATGCTTGTAAACAAGAACCCTGCGAACTGCGTCTTTACGTATGTTCATTTATATTTTGTTACGAGTTAACTCTTTGTTTTTGTTATAGTTTTATTTAATTATAATGGATACAGCGAACGTAGGATATTCGTATCATTTGCCCAGCGGTGGATGGAACTATAAAATTCGAAATACGCTGTCGCAATTTAGCGATTTATTTAGTGAATTTAATAAGTATATAGCTCCGGCCTATCATCATGATCGCTGTGAGAGGTAGTATAATTAAACTGTAAAATATTATTAAATTTTAAGTTTAGAATTCTTAAAAATATTTTGTTTTTTTTTCAGATCGGTTCAAATGCGGGTTTATTCAATGCACAAAGGAGAATTTGTTATGGTTATTATAGCGTTTTTTGCGTGTTTTGGTTTGGGAGTATTTATAGGATTAGCTGGTAAGATTTTAAATACATAATTCCTAAAATACAAATCTTAGTTTTAGTAAAATCTTATGATTTTATAAATTCACTCGGGGGTGGTGGTCGCTATAGTTTATAAATTGTATTGCGATGGGTAAGCCACATCATTTAATTAAGAAATGTGGATCTCAGGTTCGCATATCAAATTTGTAGCCTATTATTTTTTTGTATGTCATACATTTTGTCCTAATGAAACATCGCCCTTAAACAAACGTGGAACAAACCTAATGGATTATTCTAGAATAAGAACATTCTGACTGATTTTCGCAATATTTTATTAATAACAAGATTTTTCATTGAAAATTTTTCATTAGAAACACCAAGTCTATAATACGATTAGAGAAATTTGGTCCTTCGAGCCGGGTTAAACGCTCTTTAACTTCTTTTGTTTTTTTGTTATAACAAATTTTTAAGTATTTTGTTGACCATACCAGGTCCCTCTCCCACAATGACGACGTCTATATCAGCCAGTAGCGTCCTCAAGAATGCCAGTACTATATTCACGGGACCCTATCGCTTGCACAGCCCACCGTTGGGCACCAGGGTCCAGCAATTGTGGCTCTTCGCTGAAGTTATTACTAATAATAACGATGGTAAGTTCAAAAATATCCATCTGTATTACTAAGCCGAAAATGAGGATCAGAACTTGAAAAAATTTAAGAGTTTTTTTACGGCTCGTCCAACACAATACACGGGATGGTACAATGGTATCATCCCGTGGTCGGTTACTATCAGGTGATTTTTTTACGCAGTTATTTAGTTATTTTTTTTCAATCAGATCTCATCAGAGAATCACAAAATTTATTTCAAAAAGATCTGCATTTCAAGCGGGAAACCGCGATAGATGGTGATAAATCATTTACTATTATTGAATTGACTATATAAAGATTTTTAGGTACTTACGTAATTTCAATTAAGCCTAATAATTACCATTTCTAATAAATATCTGATTGCTTTATTAGTGAGTTCAAATAATGTGTATAAGTTTAATACTGAAAAGAATTTACAATCATGAAAATATTTTATTCAGTTTCAATACTAATAGACTTTATACTGCGACGCGAAAATATTTGATATTCGATGTTTTAAATTTTTTTATGGTATTTATTTTATTATCAATGTTTAAAGTGTGTTATTGTAAGTTTTACTGATATGTTACTGATAAGATTTTGTACGTTAAATTATTTACAGAAGAGATATTTGACAAAAGCTTCCAAATCAGTATATCAATAGATGGCGTTCTGAGCGACCATTCTACCACTAATCTTATTCCTGAGTCGGAATCTACTAACAGGTCAGTGTTTATGTGTAAGCTGATCGTGTCTGGAAAGTGTGTGCGAGGGAGAAGAAACGATCGTGTCCTCTTTTTCAGAGATGCGTATTTTATATGCGTAATGTATTATATATAGAGTTATTCTTTAAGAGAACATATTATGACAACTTTAACTTTCTGTTTTTGGGTCAATGTATTAACGTTAATTATAATTTTAGTTTAAAATATAAATTTGATTCTGATTTCTATTTAAATTTTGATTTTTTTTTTTATTCTAATTCATATTGAACCTAATAAAAAGTGTAATTCTTAAGCACATATTTTATATTATTATTATTATGTGTGAATATCCCTTTTTTTGAACGTAAATATTACGGGTACCCACTCTCCTTGGGGGAGGGGAGCTATGTCGGTTACTTCCACTTCCTGTAGGCATTTCATTATATTAATTACTTTTTTCTAGAACATTACATTTAAAATGTCAGAAGCAAGTTTGCGAAGAGGTGATGGTATTACATCTGGGTTCCTTGGAATACACACATTACGTTCTTAATATCCATTTTTATGGCTTACAAGAGTTTCATAAGCGATATTTTATACGAGAAGTTATGTTTTACGTAAGTATTTATTATATTTTTAATTTTTTTTATTTAAACATCAGTTTATTAGAATCGCACATGGGCGATCATAGTTATTATAGCCGTACACATTGAAGCTCATAAGGCTTGAATACTCCTAAACTATTTATGTAAAAGTCACATCTCAGATAGCTTATTTGTTTTTTAGATTTATCATAAGCATAACAAACCATTTTTATTTATAATGCTCAAAATAATAATTTTATTTAATAACTAAAAGTTAATTTCTTTCAGTTCAAAACCTACAATCCAGTTTTTACACAAATGGAAACCTGGTTCAGATTTATTTTTCTATTAACAACGTTTACTGTTGCTGTAAGTATTCTTAGCTAGGTAAATAATTGTAATACATATTATAAATACATTTGTTCATATTATATTTAAACTGATCAAATTCTGGTAAGTTTGTTTAAAGAGTAGAGAGTTATTGTAAGAACAGAAGGGGGCCTCTTTAAAAGCTACTAATCCACGATGGCAGTTGTCATTAATATAAAAATTATACTATAGTTTAAAAAGAGATAAAAATCCCATTTTATCGAAAGTTCCTGGCAGTTATTGTAATGTATTGTATTATAAGCAATCACTGTATATTATATCGAGTGCCAAGCACGGCATTTCATTGAATAAACCAGTTACGAACGGACGTCTCATATTTACTATCACGGCCCTCATACTTCACAGTTATAACAAACAAAATCAATACTTACTCGAAATTTATAAATTATGAATATAAAATAAGAAAGTATGTCATATTTAACGATTTTTGTAAATCTTGGCGCTAAAGTAATGACGATAATAACGATCAGAGTTTCTTGCCCGTTCTTTCTGTAGTATCTGCCTTCCGAACCGATGGTAATTTATTTATAATACCATGACGATTCAAAAGTGTTACCATTTGTAGCCTAGTTGAATAGAGATATAATTGACTGTGACGTTTTTCCCAGTGTTGGTTCGCTCACACGTTACGGAAGTATTCCACTCAGGACTGGGCTATTGAACAAAAATGGCTGTCTATTCTACTACCCATGTTGTTACTGTATAATGGTAAGTTTTCTTAATTTATCTGTAACTTTCTTCATCAATATCAATATTATAAATATATTTTCTTAAGTATACACAATTATGACATATTGTCATATTATATCTATAATAGTTAATAATTTCGTATATAACGCAATACTTGGCTTCAATATAAAGTATCAAATGGTCGCAGTTCCTATCACTGGTGGCAGACCCACCAGTGTTAGGAACTGCGACTCGCAACTATTTGATACTTAGGATTTTTTTAATAAATACAATTTTTACATTATTTGTTCTAATCAATTATAATTTGTAGGCGTAACTATGCCATTTCGACAAATTTATATGCTATTTACTTAAGTATAAATGTGAGACGGCTTTCAGCTGTTAAGTATAATGTAAAAAAATATGTCTCAAAAATACCATAAATGTGTCTGAATTCTTTAATTTTCAAACGTATTTTGTGATTCATAGAACTGTTTTTTCAGAAGTCGTGTAGTTTTATGATGTTAAATAATTCAAACAAATTTGTATGATTTTGTGAAGCTATTTTCTTATTATTACTTATTTTAATTACATTATTCTATATTTCCTTGTATTCTCCAGACCCCATATACCCGCTACGGCTAGTATCGGGAGGGTGCTTCGCCCCACTCGTAGATACGATGTTCCAAACTACCTTCCTAGCCTTCCTCATGCTGTCCTGGCTCGCCTTATATCATGGACTTAGACAGGTGATACATTTTTTTATTAATATCTTTACTCTTAATATTCTTAGGGTACCTAAAGATTTAAAAAAAATGGCTGTGACATACGGACGGACAGACAGACATGACGACATAACAAGAAATACTAAGAAACGTTATTTTTATTCTAGTTTTGTGCTCAATGTTGATAAAATAGTACGGAACTGTTCGTGTGCGTGGCTGAGTTCATTTCATGTATTTTTTATGTCACAAATAGAAACACACAATATAGATGTCTGTAGTATGGACGTATGGTTTCAACTATAGCTCTACCACTGTAATTGAACCGTTATTCGGCAATCGTCTCTTTTTTTAATTATAATATATTTTAATACTAATTTTCAGAACGAAAGGAGTTTCGTATCCTTTTACTTATTAAAAGTGATTATGGTGGGGTCCGTGTGGACGCCAGCAGTTATTATAACCGTGTGGCAGAAATATTATGGATATTATGATCCAACCTTCAATTATATGACCGACCCTAATTATCGGGTAAGAAAATACTTGTACTATACTGCCTGTATCCATAAAAACGTTTAATGACATTTGTAATCATACATACAAAGTACTACCACCCAAAATGTCAAAAACTTTTCGCATCTTATAATATTAGTCTAAGAGTGATTAATTATATTGTTGAAGCCCTGTTTTAATATCAAAAGCATTTGGCCAAAACTAAAATGTCGCTTGAACATTTTCAGTCCTTCGAGCCGGAACTGAATATTTTATTAAGAATGTTATTTTTTATTTCAGGTGGTAAAATTAACGTTTTTCTGTGCGTTAGCGCAATACTTCTTGTACCTGCTTTTTCTTGTTGTCAAAGCGTACAGTGACTTAAGAAATATGCCATTTTTTGGTGAGTAACATTTACTGCAATTTCATTCCAAACGCTAAATCGCTATAAGTTTAGCGTTTGGAATAAATTTGATCACATATAACTTTAAATTGGAAATTACATTCCAGTTAAATATTTACGGTTTCCTCGTGGATGCCATTGTTAGAACAAGATTAATAAAAACGGGGAAAGCGTTAACTTTCAAATAAAAAAAAATTATAATCCGAAACTTAATATAGTTTGATATATTGATATGATGATTGATAATCTTTAATTTTTGAAATCAGGTAAAAATAATCGCAGTTTTTTTTCCTTATAATGTTATTTTAACGAAAACTACAAGGCCAAAATTCCAAAAAGCGGGCAGTCATAAATAATATAATAATATTTCTCTTTCAGATGTAAGACTACGTTGCCTATCCATAATAGTAGTATCTACTCTTTCTATAGTCCTATTGCTAGCGCTGCAGTGGTGGGGCCCCGCCGCACTGCAGGACCACTGGGCGGCGCAGCCCACAGTGCACTTCGATACCTCAGCGCCGTTCATGGCGACATACGGGTTGTTTAACTTGCAGTTATATGTCTTAGCGTATCTGTTCTCGCCGTCTGGAGAATTGCATGGTAAGTTATAGTAATAAACAATAGATTAGCTGTTTTGATTGCATTGTGATGAAATGTTATTATACAGGGTGTTAGACGTAATTCCGAAAACCTGAAGGGTGTTTTCAGACGATGATTGTGCAGATAACCACGAAAATTTGGATTTTTAATTTTAGGATCAAGTCCTTGTATTCGGTATGTTATACGATACGTTGAGGCTAACATTCTCATTCATTGAATTTTTTATAAATAATTTTTTGGGTATGACTATGATTTACTAGAGCTGTAGAGGAAGGAGATATATAAGGAGATTGCTATTTTCCAAAACTATCAATAGTAATTTTTATATTACAAAACAGACCCTGAAATAGTTGATCAGGCTCTACACTAGAAAATAAATCTTTCACTAATACTAAAAAAATATTCCAGAGACAGCAATAACCAAAGACAACCCCGCGTTCTCTATGATCAACGACTCGGACGAGGATGTTATCTATGGTTCAGACGACGACAGCCGCCGCCCGCTCACCGCGCGCCCTCGACCCGATACACAGGACATATGATCCCACACACAATACATGTGCTGACATCACTTTGTGTTTTATTTCTCATCCTACTCTCTTAAAATAGGTTATAAGCACAAAACTTTAAAATGAACAAAATATGAACGATTTTTTTTTTTGTAATCTTTATTGCAACAAAAACTTATAGTACCCGTCATTTATGTTTAGCGATTGACGAGAATAGCTGCGCATCGGTAGAATCGCGCTCGTTGGTACGAGAAAGACAACACGACTGGGACAACCAATCAACGCTCGCGCACATGACGATCACGCGCCCCGCGCGCCGCACTGCTACCTCGATACCTTATTTTTGACTTCTGCGCAGGTTTCGTTCAGCGCTAAAGATTCGTGACGCGTACTATACCTCTACAATTATTAATTACGTCATAAGTAGGTATTAGATACGGTTATAATGATGGTTATATTTTTTTTGGTAATGTTATGACATATAGAAGCGTTTCAAATGTCGATCTTCATTGCTGAAGGTCGTGTCTAGCTTTAATTGTTCACTCGATTTACGACACTTCTCCAAGTCTTTTTATAGGAATATTATTTAGAGATCTTGAAGGCAATGAGTTAAATATGTAGGCAGGTTTAGCAACCCCAAGTGCACTTACCATCTGCTTACCGGCAGGCGAGGTCGCGATCAAATAAAAAACTATCAAGATTGGTCGGCACCACTAACTACGATGATACTGTTTGTATGTGTGCAGACTAACTGCTCTTTCTTATTTTAGTCTTCTCGAAATTTTAACAATCAGAATAGTCTGCGTTTAAAAAAAACTGTGTTTAGTGAAAAACGGATCTCAAATTTATAAAAAAAAACAAGTAAAAATTGGCAGTAAAAATCTTTAAACGTATGAGATGTGTACTTTCTAGACTTTTTTGACGGTTAGTAAATCAAAAAGTACATAATACATACTTACATTCGTATAACAAAGAATCTTAGATCTTAATTGAAAATCCTATAATTTACTTGTATCTAAAAATTTATGGTCGTATGGATGTCGTCAAACTAAACAGGTACGGTACTGGTGGTTATTGTGGTTTAGTATTATTTTTCTGAGCAAATTTCAATTATCCCTGCCTTGCTTTTGTTGCTGGTAATAAGCAATATCATAAGTTTTTTAAGTATAAGTCAATTTTAGCATATTATAAGTAGCTAGTTGTGTGTCAGGCATAGACAACATACAATAGACTACAGAAATACAGATTACAGCTTAATCGCTTGTTCTTGGAACTACACGGAACGGTCAGGGAGGGGACACCGCATAATTCTCTTTGAATTTCGAAGCGTCATTTAGTTGCGACATTGGGAAATGTCCGCACGCCTACACCGCTTTTGCAATTTACTTTAGAATATACCTAGGTATATTCAACTAGGTAGTTGAATATTATGGTTAAGAAATAGCATTTCAGGCTCGAAATCTAGCATTTTGCTAATATTTTGAATGGGTATTCATAATATTATATTTACTGCTTTTAAACATCTGGCTTGGAAAGTATAAGGATACAGACAATATTAACGACCCTTAATAAACAAATAAATTACTCAGAGTATGTATTCCAAGGAGCGATAAAGAAGCAGGAAATCAACTTTTGTCTTCCGATTTCAACTGTTTGCGGAACAATTACAGGTTATACATTTTATACGTCTGGCTCAAAGAATAGAAATAGCATATCTACTCCTGATCTAAGGTCAGGAGTAATTGTGTCAAAACAGTTGACACCGCTACCAATGAACTATGTTTGTAACATGGCATGTGTATATTCGCAGGACTAACTTTTTATATATTTTTTTACTTTTTCAAGAGGCTTGTTATTGCTCAGGTGTTCCGCAAGCTTACATAAGCACCACACAAATGGTGGAGTGTTGGAGCAGTGGTATTTATAAACAATTAGGTAAATTAAGTATACCTAATTGGTTTGACGATTATAACACGTCACCTGTCACACGTTTGCCTTGTTATTGTCTAAATTATCCATCGTTATCAAGCGAAGGTAGTTGTTGAATGTTAAGAAATATTTTATACAATTAGCTATAGTATAGATTAACTGCAAAGCCTTCGAAATAAGAATTAGGTATACCGTATATATGCTTAGCACGGCGTTAGTAGTCACCGAACACAATACATAGACAAATTCTTTTTCTTGGTTAAATGGCAGCTGCGTTACCACAATTTTGCCAATGTCTAGTAGTGAGTAGATAAAATAAATTTCAGGGTCTACGTTTGGTTGTGGCAATCAGCAACACGTGCTTCCAATACCGCAGCCAAACATTGAACCATAGATAAATACGACGCTCTTCACGTCACGTTCTTCAATTTATAAGAGACTTGGGACTAAGGCACCAAGCCCCCTCATAGTTCCTTTATGCGGCGAGGGATACTTTGGAATCCAGTACCTTGGACTAAGCCGATAGGATTGAGAGGGCTGTTCTTTTTATATGAGAGGGTTAGTGAAAGGTGCAAAGCGCGCAGCTGGCGAGATACGTCATCGTACGACATAACCTAGAGTCCACACACGAGACTGAAGAAAAAAAATAAAAGGGCATCCATCTGAATCATCCGTGTAAAAAGTTTACATTTCAATGAGATAGTTTTTTTTCCATTTTACGATTGTACTATTGAAAAGAATATTCGGGTTTCCCTATACCGTTAGGTACTAAATTTGTATATCAAAATTATAGGATACGTAGGTACTAAAATTATTATAGGGACGTCATGCGATACGAGTGCACATTGGCCGATTATTAGTAGCTTGAAAATACCAATAAGTATAATACGTAAGGTACAAACGTAGTAACCGATAAAAATAGTGTAAATTATCTGACGCTTGATAAAGTAAAAGCAAAAAAAAAACATCGCCTCCCCTGTCAATCTGTTAAAAGTAAAGTGTATGTTGTTATTTTACAGTTTGGGGTGTCTGTTGACAAAATGACAAATTTATTTATGGATTTATGACTTTAATTATGTATCAGAAACTTGGGCTACGGATTACGGTAGACTTTAAATCATTCTTTAATAAGATTAAAATATAATCAGTTACTACAGATCTAAATTAGTAAATTTAGAACGACTTTTTGGTTCGTTCAATGTTTTTTGTCACTTTATGTCTATTGCCCAGTAGAACAAGATCCCAGGACCACCAGACGTTACGTATTTTATAACGAACGAAATGTGGACGATTGAGTAGTGTTAGTATGTACTAAGAACGTATGCCTATCTGCTAGCTTGCTCAGACGGCCAATTTTCAGGTATCATTTAATGAAGGTGCATATAAAAATTATCTACCTCACGTAAATTCTAATGGCTAATTTTCACATATATTTTAGGCAATACTCTCATAAATTAGTTGCCAATACTGGCAGACACTTTCCGTCGGCCGTATTGCTGGGCAGACGCTTTAAAGCTCCCAAAATAATCACTTAACTTCACGTTAATTCTCGGATGCTTCATTTTTAGGGTTCCGTAGCCAAATGGCAAAAAACGCAACCCTTATAGATTCATCTTGTTTGTCCGTCTGTCCGTCCGTATATCACAGAAAAAAAATTGTTTTCCGAAACTAGAAGAGATATACTGTTGAAACTTGGTAATCTTTATGTGAACCGCATTTAGATTTCGATGAAAAAAAATATTAGGGGC
>DWAJ01002558.1:0-17149 GCA_018238005.1 Eurema mandarina
TCTATAATATATAATATAATAAAGCTGAAGAGTTTGTTTGTTTGTTTGTTTGTTTGAACGCGCTAATCTCAGGAACTACTTTTTCGAATTGAAAAATTATTTTGTTATTGAATAGACCATTTATCGAGGAAGGCTTTAGGCTACGTAACATCACGCTGCGACTAATAGGAGCGAAGAAATAATGAAAAAAGAAATCGACGGGAACGAAGTCGCGAGCAACAGCTAGTTGTTTATATGTTTATACGTGCGTATCTGGGACTGGTTGCTAGCATAATATAAAAATAACGCCAATAGAATTCTGAGAAAACTCACCAAGAGATAAAGGATAAAGTCTCTGAAGTACATTATATTCGCTTTCGGTATCATTTTGAGTGATATAGAAGACATGTCGAGTACAATGAAATGGCCAGTCGGGAAGAGATTGAGGTACCGTATCCAAAAATCAGCCTGAATGCTGAGAGTTTTCAGAATGTCATAGAAAGAGAACTTTTCCAGTTCCGGATCATCGTAATGGTGTATCAGAACTTCGTAATCCTCAGCTCTGTAGGCGCAGACTTTTCTAAAAATAACAAATTAATTAATACAAAGTATTAGTTGATTGAACATTTTAGACAGGAGGTGTTAAATGATGAGGACATAGCATTTAGTCATTGTCAAGTTTAATTAGCTGAGCTTAGTTATTACTAGAATAATTTATGTATAAAAAAACACAGACAAATTAATACATAGTATGAAACATAGTCGCTTTTCGCGTCTGTATACTCTACACCCTACTCCCTATGTATCCTTAGATCTTTGAAACTACGCAACGCATTTGACACGGTTTTTTTAAGAGATGGAGTGGTTACAGAACAAGTTTTAAATGTAAACAGCTTAAAATACATATGCGAATCCGGAACAGGTCGCTAGTATAATATCATTCGTAATGAATTGAATCACCCTTCCTACAAGACATGTCACCATGCGATTATCAGAAACCTATGTATTATTTATTTGTTGTACCTTCTGAATAATAATGAAGTTTATAAGTATACTTAACATATTCGCTTTTTCATGGAATCTAAATGTAAGGATAATTAATAATTAGAATACCTAAGGTTACAGACAACATTTTGCTTTTTGTCTAAATCTTGTAAATTAACAACTGAGTCGTATTTTTTGTAAACTACATCAGAAATTCTATTCTAAATAGAATATACACAAGCTTATGAATTACTTGATGATACGTTTTTAATGGATGAATTAGATGCTATCGCTAAAGATAAGTCGACTTTGCATACATTAATACTACATACTAAACTATAATGAATAATGTTTTACTTGTATAGTTATATAAGAATAGAGACGTTAACTATTAATCGTCGTTCGGTTATGGATATGTATAAGTTAACCAATAAAATTTTAGTACGTATTGTATCGCTTTTTATTAAAAGAAATCATTAGCTATTGTTCCCATTCAGGCCAAAACGAATTTACGAAATGATTTTGCAATGTAAAATATAGTTTTGTTTTTATTATGTGGTTTGTATTCGATTGTTTGTAATGTATTTGTTTTGATAATATGATAAAATTAAGGTACCGTATTATATCATTCGTAATTTTATTATTCCACTTGTAGTATATTTATAATTTATTTTATAATCAGCCAGTAATGAAAGCATAATTAAATATTTCTTACTATTAGTATAAATAAAAACAAACAAACGTCAATTGTTTTTGTAAATGTCAGAAAGCTTATTCATAAAGAAGTAAAATATTTAATGAAATCACGCAAGGACTCAAACAAGCCTTGTCAGAATGTAATTATAAAATAATTTAACAATGAGAAAATCATTTTATATTTTTATTGTTATGCATATCTTTAAATATAATTAACCGTAAAAAGTATAATTAAAATAAAATAATAAGAATGAACAGGATAAATTTTGTGCATTGATTATGATGTATGATATGTTAGTAGAGTATCATTTTATTTCTTCCTGCATGTTAAAAACTGACGTCTATTTTTCTTATTTAATACGAATAAATTAGACATTACTTCCTTGTTGAAATTCGATATTTTTATTGCAATACTAAATCGATAACACGCCTTTGACCTACACAATGTAGAACAAAACGGGTACAAAAACTTACGTGACAGAGAAAATTGATTCTATGTTCTTCGATAGCGGATCTCTTGAAGTATACAGCTCCGGCATCTGACTGCGCGTTGAACAAAATCGGTCTATGCATTTCTTGGTTCGCTCCAAACTTCCGTAGCAGCTGTGCAAAAACTTCTCTATCATAACATCATCTGAAATAGAAATCGAATTGAACCAATTATCCGCATTTATATTTGGTTTCATACCGGTAATTGTGCTGTAGCAAATCGCTATCTTAATCGCCGGGGAATTTCTGTTCACAACACGAAACGATAAAAAGAAATCGACGTTATTGCATACAATTAAATAAAGTGCAATCTATACTATTGTTCGTTATGCAATGTTAAAAGATTTATGCTGGCGATACACATAAGTTTAGTTTTCTAATTCATATAATTCAATGGTAAAAATCCTATTGAATACGACATAGATGTAATCCCATAATACGAGAAGATAAAACAGAGTAGGTTTAACTACACCATGTACGGCCGACTACAAATGAATACTCAAATATTAACTGTAAGATAAAAACATACATTGTTGTATACCTACTTTTGTTGCCGATTGTACCTTTATTATCGATTTTGATCTATGATTTGTTGAATTATTATTAGTTACCTACTATCAATAGCTTTAAGGAAAATTTTGAAAAAATCGCACAGCATTAATTTAGACCAGATATCGCGAGCGCAAGATAATAAGTACTTAGTTAAATCATTTAATTAATCATAACATAATTCTGCATCTCTGCTATTCAATTTTTTGGTTTCTCGGAAACGCGTTTGACGTTCCATTTGTGTAGAAAAATAGCTAGTTTGGTTACATTATTGCAAAAACTGAAAAATTACCATTAACAATCTTAATTGCGCTAGTCACAGCATTATATTATGAGGTCACCAGACAACAAAGTATGAAACATAATAATATCAATTTTAAAATACGAACGGACGGAAAAATCGGATGTTATTTTATTCTTCTCGAATTAATCGCCGTAACTAGTTATTCATACATCCTTCTAATTATACATAACATTGGCGAATGCATTGATATTGATCGAATTTTTAAATTTTCCTTAAATTACCAATATAGCGGCGTTTTGTTAGACAACAGGTTATATAGAGACTAAAGAGTTATTTAAATATTCAAAAAAATATGTTTGAATACTTAAATAGGACATTAAAATCATTTATCAAGGACACTTTAGTATTGTTACCTAATAATAATTATTTTCATTTTGTTTTCATTAAGTGTATCACAAAAACAATTCTAGACAAGCACGTGTATCTATGGGTCTGATGTTGTTATCGATGATATTATATTAAATAGATAGGTATGTTATAAGCGCAAAATTTTGAAGACGCAAAAACATCCTATTTAGGACGTCTTGCTTTTAGGTGATTGGTTGCCGGTACATTCACGCGCAACTGACAAAACTAACCTCTTATTCTCTTGTTGGTTTTATCATTTATCTTTATTATTCTATTGTTTTGACTGCCTATATGTTTTGCCGCTGCTGTGCGGAACACTTTCTTCGGTTAACTTGTATAGATATAACATATCTATTATATAATATTATTGGTTGTTATAATATAATTTAACTAAACTACGAAATTAATTAATGTTTTTCTTTAAGCATGAAAAAGTTTTCAAAATATTATTAATGACGTCATCATTAGCGGATACTGATTTCTGAATTACAAATCTTTTAATCTTTGGTATCGAAAATGTAATTGTGCTAAATTGCAAATTAATATTAATACCCACTTTAAAGGATGAGTCTGCATTTTATTTGATACAAGTCTTACAAGAATTCTGGTTTAATTTACAACCTTACATTAGAATAATGCGAGTACAATAATTTATTGACTATTGTAACACATCTATATAGTATATAATACCGTAATAAACTAGATAACTAACGTCTTAAAAAAATTAAATATAAACATTGCAAAATATAATTAAAAGTATACTAACATTAAAATATATTATTAAATTTTAAATTATGTCAAAAGGAATATTTAGAAGTACACTTACCAAGGTCCTTAGGAAGATAAGGTTCTTTCGCCATCCACTCTTTGATAAACGCAACATCCTTAGCTTTATTGCTGCTCATCTAATCGAAATTAATAATACATTAATGTAAACACAAATATTTTATAACAAACGACTGAAATTCTATAATTATGCAAGTAAAGTGCAGACGAAATAATTTATTAAGTGATTGTTTTAAATTTTATCTAGATATTTAGCAATGTGAGCGAAATTAATTGCCTACCGTGGTGTATGTTGAAACAAATTCGCGATATTATTCGGTCAACCTCACAGTATGGTGTGATGCTACTGACTGTCTGTCCAACCGACACTCCGTACCGCTCAATCCTTCGAACTATGATAATTTGGGAGCAAGCAGTGCTTCGTCATTCAATACAAATAGCTTCATCAATTAATTGTGATATCTTGTCGATTTAATTTGCGAAAGTACAATTATATAACGTTATAATCCCTTTGTTTTTGTTTGTGTTTTTTTCTAACGTGTTATCGTTAACTTGCTGATATAGATTAATATAGGTACGACTAAAATAAATCACTCGTAGATTGTGTGATTTTACAACGTATTTATATAGTAGAGTCATTGTCAACTCTTTTTATATCAAGCGAAATTATTTTTTAATTGTTTTATACATTTTTATTTGTTACCCTTTACCGTTAACCGTTTACGTGTTTTTATTTTAAAAAATATTGATTTATCAAAAAAGATACTTATAATGTATAAAATAATAGTGTATAATTATATTCATAGTGTGTAAAAGCTAATATGGGTTTCAGTTCCTAGGGACATAGATTTTGCCTAAATAGGTTCACTACTTCCTGTCTTATCTCCATAGACGTTACTACGTTGTATAGTAGTACCTATAATATACTATTGTCTTAAAACTATACTTATTTTTTACACACTATTAGATATACATATGACATACACTTAAGATGACATCAAACACAAATAATACAAAAAGTACTTATAATTACAGATAGGTATGTAATATTCTAATGTAAGTATTGACTATAATGTAGGTACATATAGATTCTCAGATTTATAATAATGCATTTATACAATAGTTCGAGAACCTTCCAACTATGCAGATTACAAACCCAAATTAAAACTTTAGTCCTATCCTTCATTGACTTTGACCATGTCAAATTATAAAAACATCAGATATCGCTTAAGATAATAAAGGCTAGTTATTTTTTAAATTATATCTAATTGCACTCATATAAAACATTTGTTTTGCTATTTAATACTATAATATAATTTATTTTTGCACCGAAGCTAAAGACACATTAACGGCCTCCATTAATTTTATAGTTCTTCTACTATCCGAAATGGGATACCTAACATAACCAAATTCATTAAAATCGGTAAGTCTATTCTCTAATTGTATGTGATTTCAGGACAAATAGACCTATTATGTGTTTCTGATTATTCCAACCAGAAACTATAATTTTATTAAATTACACAATACAACTTAGCATGAACGAGAAACATTCGGTATTACTTTATTTGAAGACAGCTAATGTTTATTTACGAGTAGAAAATTAAATGTTTGTCCACTTATAAAAAGGTCGCGAACACTTGTGTATAGCAGAATATTATGAAGCGTTTACTTAAAGTTTTGCAACCAAAAACATAATATAATAATAACGGCCAGCAAAAATCTATTTTTAAAATAGACTTATTTGACCTTGAATTATTTACTTTTTACATTTTATCCATACCTATAAATTTTTTGTTTATATTTTTATCACTTAAGTAGATTAAAACAAAATATTAGTTGCAATAAGATGCCTACTACATCTAAATGTTTTTTTTTTTTCAACAGACAAATTCAATTACCTACCTGTATTTTATTAATTTATCTATGTTTAGTATGAGATAAGTACTAAAAGACTGGTGACGTTAATATTTAATTCCTATAAAATATTAAAACCTAACCCTTTTGCGTTATTTAAGAAAAAGGAATCTAATATTTCATTGGAAAACAATGTACATTATATTATATAGTCACTTGTATTTGTATTATTTATGTATTATACTGGCATCAATTTATAGCGGAACGTTTATTTAGAATTAAAAATATATCATATTTGCTATTAACCACATCTGGTTCCAAACATTCATTTAGTACACATTTATTGACTCTGAATTAAATGTTTAAAACAATAGTTTTCTTAACATTTTTGGTTAGTGTTTCTACGCGTTGGTGGTGTAATGGTCAGCATAGTTGCCTTCCAAGCAGTTGATCCGGGTTCGATTCCCGGCCAACGCACACTTTTGTTTTTTTATTTTTTTATTCTGTAAGACAATAATTCAAACGTGAATTTCTAATACGTGCTGCAAAAAATAGTGGAAAACTGGAATGTTTGGGATGATAAATAAATTATTACATATGTAAATAGACTATACAGGCGATTAAAAATATGTAGGTATATCAAGACATTAAATATAAAAAAAAACATACTACCACATATTGGTGTTACCACATTTTCTGTATTTAAAAGCTACAATTGATGAGACCTTATTCTTACCAAGGTTTTTTTTTAATTATCTATTATCGATCTAAGAAAAATAGGGAATCGAGTGAATCATTTGTTGAGGGAATTTCGTCGTTGATATAATATGGAGTTATACATTAAAAAAATATTATTTATGTATGTTCATTGTTTTATAAATTATAAATATTAATTAACGGCATATTATTAAAAATGTGTGTAAAATTTTAACTGTCAAGGGCACGAATATACGGTATATATTATTTTATATTTTTTTTACCGCAAATAAAGAGATCTTGCATTGTCATTCAAGGTTAACTGGTAAACTTTTGCTATGTTTTAAAAATCCTTCCTTTTCCTCTTTTGTATTTTTATATACCTATAGATTAATTAATTATTAGTCATTTGTGTTTTGTTCCGTTGTGGGAGCTTCTTTTCCCACCCTCCTTTATTCTTTTCCCTTTAGACAGAAATTCTTTCCTTTTCCCCTAATTAAAACGTTTTCCGAGGTAGTCGCTTAGGGAAATTCTAAATTTTTCTATTCACATTAAGAACCACTCGTTCCCTTACAATTAGATATACAAATTACTTCAAAGAGTTTTACTTCTAAATTTGGCAAAATATTTTTGGTTCCTAAAAATATATTAAACAATTTTTTTGACGTGTAAGAAAAATCATATTCGCGTACTGAAACAGACGAAGGCCGTTATTGCCTATAATGATAGATAATATGATTCTATAATAAACAAATAGAAAACTATTTGTTTATTCTTTAGGTATTGCACAAACAAAATCAAAATATTAAAAAAGAAGTACGTACATGTAATGGTCGCCTTATCACGAATCCAACAACCTGGACTTACATTAACAAAAAGTAAGTATAAAAAGTGTTCCTTCTTGTGAGTTGTGACATAATTCTTAATTTTTAACATTCAATTACTTAATGAACCTAATCGAGGCGTTTAAGTACATATTCAAGTATTGGAGAGTCAATATTTTCGACCTAAAAGGCTAAAAGCAGTTATCGTTTTCCTTTTAACTTATTTAAAACACTAAGTTTCAAGGCACTAGGTAACTCACATGAGATTTCTTATTTCTTAATGGCCTCGTAAGTGTAAAGTGATGTTAAACTCTTATAACAAAAGCGTTTAGGTCACGCAACATTGAGTGAGTAGGTTAACTAATGGTTAAAAACGCATAAATAATTGCTTGCTATTATTAATTATGATTTTGAAAGTTTGTGAGGAAGTATGAATGAATGGAAGTATACATAATCTACGGAATGGATTTACCACAAGTTTTGTAATATGTGTCATACTCATATTAGATTAAAAAGGACAAGTTTCTCACTATTTACATAAAATAAAAGCATAATATATTATGTTCTTTCTAAACTTTTTTTTTATTTTAGAGGCTGACTGGGAGAGATTGCTACTTAATAAAGTGATACGTATTGCTTATCAATGGAATATTGCATTATGTAATCAAAACTACTTACTTTTTTTTTGGAAATCAGTGTGACAAATTCGTTTTCTTGGTAACCTTATATGAATGATCATGTTTGATTAAATTTTTTTAAGTCATCTTCTGACTTCACTTATGTAGGTATAATGTATTAATCTAGGGTTTCTCTCATATCATTTCTTTAGGGAATTCTATATATCCGTTTGCGTACAATAAGGATAAGCAAATACCCAATTTGCAAATTTAAGAACTTCTTATATTCGTAGAAAACCCATGATATCAACCAACACTATTTTAGGCATTATTACACGATACTTCGTTTTTTCTTTTATTTTCGATATGGCCGTCAGTCTTTTGTGAAAATGTGTTGTTTATTTAATGCTGTAGTTTTTAATTTGTATCTTCCCACTAATTGTATTGATTATTACTATTTGCTTAATAATTATCTACCGACTAGATTTCAAGTTGAAATGTGGCTTAACAATTAAATGCCAAGGATATATTTTGTTATTGATAATTGAAGACTTAATTGGAGAAGGGTTGTCATACTTAAATCGTTAAATACAATGTATAATAATTTGTTTAATATTTTTTCATGTTTTAATAAAAGGAAATAAGTGAAACAAAAAAGTATATATTCACAATCCTTTATCAGTAATTAATCGCATATAATCTTCACACAAATTATTTTATAAATCCTAGTTGAAAGTCAATTTTCTGAAAAATGACATGACTCCATTATTGCTTGCTTCCTTGCTTTTCTTCTCAACAGGAATGGTTTTCCATAAATCGTCGCGTAGTAATTCTTTCCTTAAAGTAATATAACCACAATTAAATTCTTAAAAAAAATAATATGAAATAATTTTTATCGTGTTATTTTTAGAAATGGTTTACGTAACAATTTAGTTGAAAAGATATTTTCGCAAAAATCTATACTAGTGTGTGTGCGTGTAAGGGTAGCTAATGTCTGAAACTCCAAAATCACCTTCAAAAGGCTATACTTATAAGTACTTATAACTCCAAAAATATTTAAATATTGAAAAAAGAGATATTTTCGATTCAAACACAAAGAGTGTTAAATCTGATACAATACAAAAATATTACCTTCTATTCATTATGATGTCAACTGCTTGTTTATTAAACTCAGTCATCGGAGGTTGGTTGCCACCGAAATCCGATGGAACCGAATCCCTGTCCACATAGTTGAAAAGACTTTGGGAGTTTGGTGGGTGGAAATAAAACTGTTAGCGAAAACAAAATATCGTTTATCAAGTTTAGTTTATTTAACTTAAAATTATAAGACCTAATCAAGAAAGCTAAGTTTAAACTAAGCAGAAACACGCGCCAGAAAATCAATTATACTTAGGCATTTTTAAGGCGCTTGAAGAAAAAAAAGGGAGTATATAGGGGAGTTAAAAGGGAATGTAGACTTCTTGTTAAAATTGGCCTCTTGGGAATATAGACCTCTCATTATTAACCATACTAAATACTATATAAATACTTAAAGCTTTTTTGTAGAAGGATGGAATTAGACAAGGAGGGTAGTACGACCAATATGTAAGTTACAACGTAATAATTAGCTTAACCTATACTAATATTATAAAGAAGTAAAGTTTGTGTGTTTGTTAAATTGTAAGGTCTAATCGCGGGATCTACCGGAACCGATTTTAAAAATTTTGGTGAAAGAATTATTAAAATCGGTTCCGGTAGATCCACATAGAAAGCCACATTATTGCTGAGTGTCATAGGCTATATAAAAAGGATTGTTAACATTATGACCAATGAAGTGGGCACGGGTCAGCTAGTAAGGTATAAAAGATGTAACTAAACTTACCATTTCAGCAACTTCTTTATATAAGAAAGGTTTAATTAAGCCGTATAGCCTATAAACAATTGAAGAAGCATTCACAAAATGCAATTGTTTAAGTCTCATTGGAATCGCATCCTGTAAAAAGAAAACTTTTTAAATAATTTGGTTACAATTGCAAATAAAAATATAAATCATAGTTTTTTAATTGGAAAGAGAAATAATCTTTATATTTTTTACTCAATGGTATACAGAGTAAGTATTTAAGACACAACAATATTATTACGTAAATATTCTCTTATCTATATTTTTGCGTAAATAAATTTGAAAGGCGTGAATTATTTAAGCATTACCTGTTGATATCTTAGAACAATCCTAGCGATTGATAAACTGAATTTAGTTATAAATTTTAAAGTAACGTCTTTCCCATCATATATAACTATATCGACGTCTGCAATATCCTTGATGTGCAATAGACAGGCGTCGAGAAAAAGTACCGATAGTTTTATATGTAGCAAGAAGTCAAACGTTTGCAAAGTCTCATCGTTCAGTTGCCATATCCAAATTTGTTTGTTGCCAGCTTTTGAATGTCCAATGTTACTGTAAATCAAAAGATGTAGGTATAGTCAAAAGTGTAATAACAATATGTTCAACATTACAACGTCTCATAAGAGTTTCGTAGGATAAGTAGGTATTCCTAATCTTTCAATTATAGCATAATTCCGTATTATGCAGAAAAATACTTAACGTTGAATGTTCTAACTACATCTTTCGTCATACATAATGTATTGAAAAATCTTAAAAGTACTAAGTAACTTGCTTTCGCTGGATGCGATTGAGATGTGTCTATAACATTGATGGAATAGTCGCACTATGCTCTGTTATTGAAAAACTAGGATAATTATTGTTCGAAAAACTAACGTTTTTACACTTGTAGGATATTTCATGTTTATATGATTTTTAAATGTACTCAAATGTAATATGTAATGTGTAATTATTCTAGAATTTAGTTTTACTCAAACATAGATATTAATTTCTGCACCTATTTATAGCCTATTGTTTTTATAGGTTATGATAACAGTCATAACGACTACCTATAATAAAAGGCTAGCAATTAAAATTATTATCTGTTTATTACACACAATGAGAGTAATTAAGTGTGTTTGAGATTGTATTAAGACATTAAAAAGAAACCTAGTAAATAAAGCATGCTTACAATATATTCATAGTAGCTTGCATTTCAGGTGACAAAGGATCTCTGTCAGAGAACAATTCTGGATGCTCCGATCTTATATTGCAGAATGTTTCCAGCGATGTCTTAGCCTTATCCACATTATAATAGCAGCTGTGTACGAAGCGCAGTAAGAGATGGTCATCTGTAAATTTTATGTATATCTGTTATGCTTTGGCGGGAAATTTGACAGAAAATTTTCTTGATAAAAAGAGTCTAGCTTTTAAAAAGGAATAGAAAGGGAGCTTAAAAAATGAAAATAAGAGTTTGTGCAAAGGAGGAAGGTAGGGAAAAAACCGCGAAGGACGTCTAGCCTTTGATTGGTAGAAATCCGACATAACCTATTGCCATTTTCCGGAGTTCATAGGTATTTCTATGAGGATTTTGCCACTATAAAAAGGGCTTGTACCCCTTGCGGCTTAATTCACTGGCATCGCTCCCCAACCATTGTCAAAATAGGTTATAATTTGATAATATAATATGTAACATTAAAAATCCTAACGGATTTAGAAACAATTAACAATAAAATATTAGACATACGTAACAGAATAATAAACATTGTTACTTTTTGCTAGCACGTTATATATTATATTTTTAAATTAAAGTGCATTTTTTCACATTGCGTTTGTCAAACAAATAGTTTTTTGCAATTGCCGTTAAAATTTTAAATATTTTACACAAAGTAATATAATATTATAATACTTGTTTTATTTTAATTTATGCCAAGACTTTAGTTTCCTTAATTATCACGTTTTTGTTGGAGTATCTATATTATGTATTTTTTAAGATTCTTATCAAGCAAAGCCAAACTACAAATATAATTCTCTATATCAAATAGCTTTTAACAATTGTCACCTAAATTCTAGATGTAACTATATTCTAGATATTATATAGAGATACTAATTTATTTTACTTAATTAATTTCTGTTCCCGCGGAAATACCGGGATTACAAATTATAAATTTTCGCGTGAAAAAGAAAAATCCGTACATTCATATTAGGTCCTCACCAAATTTCGCAGTTAAAATATTAAGCAAAAGTGTAATAGATAAATCTATATTCAACTAGGCTTCATGCAGTAACACTTTTGAATCGTCATGCTTTTAAAAAAAAAATTGTACCACCTTAATACTGCTGCTATTAGGTACTATTTGGTATTATCGATTACTCTGAAATTTCCTTACCGATATCTTTTGATAAATGTGGCTGTTGGTTCAACCATTTTCTCAATTCATCCACACACTTTGATGGTTCCTGAATCTTTTTGTCTGACATTTTCTTTTAGACTGAAACAAGACGTAGGAATTTTAAACATATTTCGCTAAAGCTTAATAACTAAAAAATAATTATGTAGAGTATAATAATAACTTATATTTGATAAACAGGCATGAATTGAAAGGATTAAACTATTGGCTTCAGTCTGACATCCAGTTCGCTTATTATATACTTATTTATTAATCATTATTACCTAAGTACGAAATTAAAGTCGTGTTAAAATTACGTTTAGTTAAAATTTACACCTAATATTAAAGAATCTACAATTCTATTTGTTTCTCACATACTTAACATTCAAATTGGCTACATTTTTTATGCTATTCCTTTACAAAAAGTTCTTTAACATATATAAAAGTCTTCAAATTGAAGGTGGACTCATAGCAAGAATAAGCTTAAATCAAGAAATAGGATCGTTTGATCGTCATTGTCAAATAAATTAATTTTACGAACCTTCACGACCTCATAAAGAGTTTTTTTCTCTTATAAAAATAAACACTTCACTCAGTTCCACGACCTAACAACAAATACTTAATCACGTTTTAAGAACATAAAAAATATGTGCAATAAAAAGGCAGTAATAACTGAAATATTAAGAAATAAAAATAATTCAATTGTATGTACCTATACCTTTACAAATAATTATTTTCATTGAGTGTGATTTTATTCGTAGCTTGCTCAAGTAAGCTTGTGGAAAATAAAATTTAAAAACACTTTTGATAGAGCGCCATTGCAAATAAACCGAAAAAAACGGTTGTTGTATTGTAAATATTTACGAATATAATCATTGGTAATGTTGCGATAATATTTTGTTGGATGTTTCGGTAAAATTTTAATAACCTTATTCAATTAAATTGGCGAAATCATCATTTTATTTAAATAACACCGAACTTGTTATTCTAAAAAACAAAATTATTCTTTAAGTAAATATAAGTATATCTTTAAAGACTCACTATACAGTAAACTAAGCTAATGTGAAACAAAACCACAACTGAAGTTAGTAATTCTATCCAGAAATAATTGTATGTAAATGTATCTGCTGCAATGATATTAAATGTGGTTCATATATATAATAAAATATTTTTACAATATGAACCACAGTATTGAAGCTGTTTCGAATAGTAAATTTTATATCAGCCTATTAAAACGAACGTCACAAATGTACCTACCTGTTTATTTTCCTATAAAGTTCTATCTTTGATATTATAATTATCTATGTAACATAAAAAGCTTACCTATTTACTACTACCATTTGGCTACGATGGGAATAAACTGAATATTGAATCCGACAAAATTAACCACAGTCACGTTTAAAAATATAAAACGCTAACCAAGAAATATGATTTTCTGGGTGTTTATTTTTCCAAGATTACATTTAACCATGTACGGACAACTTTCATTTTAATAATTCTCGACTACTTATGTACAATATACTATTGGCGCGTTTAAGTTGTGACGTTTAAATGCAAGTTATTGTGAATGGGCGTTAAACGAATTTTTCTAACGCAATGTCTTCGAATTTACATATTATGCAAGATATAATTTTAGCGCAATAATCCCTTGGGGGGTGATGAAATGGGTAATTGCCCTAAGAGCTTAATATTATTAGAAATTATAGGCATAGAATTCGCACATTGTTGACTTATGTGCAGTCGGTACAACCTTCTCTCAAGTTCGCGAGCCCTCATAATGTGCACTCGAAATGTTCTGTTAAACTGTAGGTACAATTTAAATAAATATTTTCAGTATTTCCTATTTCGATTTTGGTTTATTTCATGGTTATGTCTATGTAAACTTATTCATTTGGCTAATTTTTAGCTTGCAATGAAATGAGAAGTATGCCTGCTATGTCAGGCGTGTCTTGGAGACAAATGCGAAGTAGGTATAAAATATTAAATAAAATACATTGATATCTTTTTTTTATAACACAGGGGGCAAACTAGCAGCCGAGCCACGTGATAGAAAGTGGTCATCGCCATTATTAGTCGCGAAGCTTGACAGCTCAAGAGTGGGTTGACGAACTTTTTATCTAATAGAATGCTAATAATAGAAATACTTATATTATATACAGATAATTGTAAAATATTATGTTGCTGTACACAGTTGTGCAACAAAACCACAATTGAAGTAAGTAATTCTGAAAGAGTGAATTATCAATCACCCCTAATAACCGTTGGGACTTCTAATACCTAGAAATCTAACAAAACACTATATACTATATGAAAGCCTAATTATTCTTAATTTTCCGGAAAAATGTATTTTCAAGTCACAGACACTTACCGTACACCTCATAACATCACTGAATACTAAATATCCTGCTTAATAATGTAATTTATACACTTTATTTTCATACCTGGTATGTTTTTGTCAATTATTATAATAAGTTAGACACGGTCGGTGGATCAGCGATATTAAAGTAGAGGCAAATACTAGCAAGCCTTTAATACATACTACAGTGGTATAAAAAATCGTATTTTCATTGTTTTGAAATAATGACAAAGGAACATAATTGGTCCGTCGATAGTTTTTGCTTTACAAGCGGCGCCGCGCCGTGAATTACGAAATAAAACACAATAAATATATCCTATTTATATATTTATTTTATATAACATTGTACAATTTGTCAAACATATAACAATTAATATTTCGTGACGAATTTTTAACGATACACGACAATTAAAAACGGTCATGTCACGATTATCATATTTCTTGTATTTAATAAAAACTTAACTTTACAATAAAATTTTATAATGCTTTTGATATTATTACAATAACATTTAAATGAATGTGAGCACAGCCATTTTAATTCAATATACAAACTGACAATAAATAAATATTGTAAAATAGAAACAACAGTATACCCAATTATTGTCTACTAGAACTTTTATTTCTCATTTGTAGTATATTTTTAATATATTTTATAGTTAATTGGCAAGATACTGCTTAGTGTAACATCTTGTATTCCTTTAAACATATTAGATTTGTGTTTGATAATTTTATTTTTCATAATATCACTAGCCAGCTATATCTTAAGTAATAAAAAAAAAGATCACAAATGAAATTCGTAAAGAAAACTTTTTTTCAAACCTTTTTCTTAAAATCATTAAAAACTAATACGTAAGGTATTTTTACAATAAAATTAATAAACAAATTCATTTCCATTTTTAAATTCAGAAGCAGATCTTTTTTTTAAACCACCAATGTATCGTTTCGTATTTTTTATTTTTTTTTAATACGTGTTATAGACCTCCATATAATAATATATAAAATGCAATCTAAAATTGTATATTAATCAATAGCTAATGATCTAAAGGAAGGAGCTATATTTATATTTGCAGACTGTTTATTTTTCTTCTCAGTAGGAATGGCTCTCCACAACGTTTCATCCATTAGTTCTGTCCTGTAATTGAAAAAAAAATTAAAGATATCAATTTATATGTTACATGTGTATGAATTGTTTTTAATTGAATTGTATGTAGGAATTGAGGTAGGTATGTAATACATACTTTTCTGTCATTAAATGTTTTGATTTTTTTATGAATTCTTAACATGGAATTACAATTTCTTTTATCGTAGAGTATTATATAATGGATATTTTAGAAATTGTAGTGTGAAAATGTTCGTTTCTTTTGGTTCAGTTTTTGATTAATTCTTGGTTCAAATGTTATATAAAAAATTATCTACATTATTATTAGCAGTATATTAATAAGGATTTGCTTAAAAATTACCTTTGACTCAAAATAACGGATACGATTTCCTTATTCTGCTCCGCCATACAGGGTCGAGTGCCTCCAAAGTCTTCTGGTAAATTCTCTTTGTCGATGAAATTGAACAGCGTTTGTGTGTTTGGCGCATGGAAGTGGATCTATGTGGATGGATAATTATAATCATTACATAGTATTAAACATAGTCGTTTTCTTCTATCTGTCTGTATTTATATAGGTCGCGTCACGAATCTTTAGCGCTGAACGAAACCTGCGCAGAAATAAAAAATAAGGTATCGAGTTAACGGCGCGGCGCGCGGGGCGCTTGATCGTCGGGTGCGCGAGCGTTGATTGGTTCCCACTAGTGTTGTCTCGCACCAATACGTCAATTACGAGCGCGATTCTACCGATCTGCAGCTATTCTCGTCCAGCGCTAAACATAAATGACGCGTACTATACTTACATCCTTAAAACTACGCAACCGACTTTTTTGTGTTTTATTTTATCAGATAGACGGCCAAATACTCATACGCAAATTAAATTTAAGGACGGCTTAAGACACGTAATTTTGACAGAATTGTATGGCGAACTGTCACAACGGACCGGTTTAAGTTGTACTTAATTTTAAGTTGCGTTTCAGTATTCCGGCAAGATTGATTCAAGAGGAAGGGTCATGTGTATGTATAATAATGATTATGCACAACTGCGGTTAAACCGCGGAGCTAGTCTTAATATATACAGGGTGGACCATTGATTAGTTTACATTTAAATCTGATTTCCCGCGCAAACCCAAGCAGCGTGGGGTTCGAGAAGGGGTCAAACGGCTAGCTCGTTTCTCGGAAATTTAGTCGCCATAGATCGGTTTACAGGCCCGCAGCGCGCTTTTTGCGTTAAGCAGTTGGTTCGCTCATTATTGTAAGGCGCTTGTTTCGGGTTGAGTACGACTTACACGACTTAAATCAGTGTCCGAGTACAGTTTTAAT
>DWAJ01002559.1:0-17145 GCA_018238005.1 Eurema mandarina
TCTGAAGGGCACTGTAGCCAGCGAGATTACTGGGCTAATGAGTCTTAACATCTTATGGCTCAAAGTGGGGAGCGTCAATGTAGTGCACCCCTGCCCGGAGCAAAGTTCTGGGTAGCACTACATTGGTTATGGGCTGGCGTTTCTCTTACCATCAAGAGGACGTCCAGCTCGTCTCACCACTTCATAGAATAAAAAAAAATTGAGTAGGGTACTTGTATGTAATGAGTCAGTTTTAAAAATAGACTTATGTTGTACGTAATCCTATTGGGGAAAATTTTACCGATCGTTTAATTTAAACGAACTAAATCTTTTATATGTACATATTGTTTGGTTAACCATTTTCCTCGTTTTTGCAACATTTTACACTAACGCTTCCTTCCTCGATAAATGGACTATCCAACACATGAAATAATTTTCAAATCGAGCCAGTAGTTACTGATATAACTGCGTTAAAACAAATGAACAAGCAAACTCGCTTTATAATCAACTAGCTGTTGCCCGCGACTCCGTCCGCGTGGACTTCCCTTTTAATAACCCTTTTTGCTGTTAAAAGGTAGCCTATGTTTTATCTCAGGCTCTAGACCATATATATGTGTACCAAATTTCATTACAATCGGTTCAGCGGTTTAGCCGTGAAAGCGTAAAATTAAAAAAAAGTTTCAACCCCTCGCGCAACCTTTTGGGGGTTGATTAAAAAAAAAGTAGCCTATGTCCTTCTCTAGGCTTTGAACTGTACCAAATCTTGTTCCAATCGGTTCAGTAGTTTTAGCGTGATGGAAAGACAGACAGTCTGAGTTACTTTCGTATTTATAATATAATGGTATTAGATATTTAATAAGGTGATTTAGAAATGTACTAGGCTCGCATAAGTCTCCAATAGGTATAACAAAAACAATAAAACAGTTACATAGGTGGTACAAAGCACACAGACAAACGTGTATTTTTGTTTCATTAAACAATATAATTAATTGAATTGTAAATAAACTGGTTAGCATAAAATTTAATTGTACAGTATGTTGACGCCAATAGTGCATTTAGATATAACATTATCTATAACCGGTAGCATTTGTATTGATAATAATTTTTTGTAGGACTGTCTGTTTGTAAAAATCGTCGATTTTTTTTTCTAGTATATTTACTATATTATAGTAGTGCATTATCTCTTTATTTACTGGGCCGATTTTGATAATTCATTCGTTTTAATAATAGACTGGGAAGGTAAATATTTATTAACCTATAAGCACTCTTTATTGTATGTATATGTGTACCTACCAAAAATAATATCTACAGCAAAGTTTCGAACATACAGACAAAAAACCTCAGCTTTTATGTACAGAAAGAAATATAGCATACAAACAAACAAACACTTCAACTTTATATATTAATAAAGGTGATTCATAATTTGATGTACTAGGCTCGCATAAACTATAAATAGTTCGAAAGTCAAGGGTTGGGAATGCATCGGGGTGAATGACCGCCGAAACGCAGCGCTCGGCAAGGTCACGCACACACACACACACGCACACACATAGACAACGGCCGTGAAATTAGAAATAATAGTGCCGTGCGGAATTATCGATACTTTGTATATTCATGCAATTTATCGATAAATTATTTTTGAGAGATTTTTCGAGTAATTAGTAATGTGAGACATTGTTTTTTTAACTAGGCTACATATACTCGTAATCATAATAATTACGAAGCAATGGATGAAAAACTATTTTTGATAAAATCGTTCGAATAATATTTTAATATTTATTTTTACAGGATAAGAGACTTAAAGAATGGTTTAGTTTGTTTGTAAAATATCTTCCATTATTTGATCCTTTTTTCGTACATTTAAACAATATATGCATTTGACAAAATAATTCAGATAATCGTTTTAACGCAAATACAATGTGCCAAAACATCTCAACCCAAACGTACCTAGGTGCCATATTTGGAATAACAATGAGGTATTTTATCACTACCTTACTATACATACATACATACATACATTGTACACAACCAACATAATCATTAAACAATTTATTTCCGATGCGTAAAAACGAATTTATTGCGACAGGATGTAACAATTTTGAATAAACAATAAAGGTTTAATGTCAAGAAATGACTGAAATTGATTAATTTTGAGGCTATCGAACTTATTTTTAGGCTCCGAATTAGCTGAGGTCACGAAATACATGTTAATGCGACTTTAGAGTGTTCAACAATGTGCTGGCGGGAAAAAACAATGGTTTCCTGCGCACACGGTGTTACACATGCTAATAATTCTGCCTTGCGATCCGTATAGCGATAAGCGTGTCTGCCTTCTAATTACTGCTACGCTAACCTCTGCCCTCGACGTTGTAAGCGCTGTAGAAATTAGACTACCATTCTAAATTTTATTTTATATTGAGATCTATCTTCTTGTTAAAATACATTTAAAACGGTTCAAGAATAATACTATGAATTTTAAATGTCTATTTTTAATATGTTGGAAACGAAAAACATAAAACATTTTAATATGGCACCAAATTTAAGTTATCGTCTTTTTGTCATTTACTAAGGACTTGTTGGTTGAATTATACATAAAATGGTCTAGTAATTTAACCGTGATACAAACAAAACGTTCTAAATTTTAATATTCAGTTTAAATACAAAATGACAGTTCACAAACACAACAACAACAACGACAAAAAAAGTCAAATGTCGCACGAAAAGCAGCGCAGTTTCGAACATAAATTACCTATAAAATATTTCTATACATTTCAAAATGTAAGGCGATATTTATTTATCACGTCTATAGATAATTTTTATTAAGCTCCGTCGACCTCGGCGTGTTTCATTACGCTTAATGAGATTAAGGAAATAAACCACTCGAGTTCTGCATTCATTAGTTTTTATATTATTTAATCAAATTGCATGTCGGACTTAAAATGTTGTAATTATAATTCACACAAACTACGTATTAAAGCGAGTTAAATGCATTCAATAATATACAAACGTATAAATATCTGGCCGCCATCTTAGCCTTTGTTGCAAGGCTAACCGGGTTATTCACGTCAAATCTACTGAATACTTATTTGTATGTTATAAAAATGTTTTGTTGCTCGTTATTTACTGTAATTGGTTAGAAAATTTCCGCATTCGTTTACTGAGAATTAATAAGAGTGTGAGTATTGTTTTCGTGACCTTTTTATGGTTTTCTCGTAACCAAATCTGTTGTAACGATGCCTGGATGGTTGGCGAGCAATTATTTTTGTTAATGATGACGAAGGGAGTTTTTTACACATTTTTAATTTTAACTTTAATCAAACATTACGTCATACTTTGCATTGTAACTTCTTGTTGGAATTGCATTTAGAAGAATAAAAATATAATTATAGTAATTATCCTAGTCATTACGAAATTCCATCTTTATACATTTTAAATTTATTTTATAGTAATGCCTACAAATTTAATCTTCTAATAATTTTGTAATATAATTTATCGATAAGTAGTTACACTAAGCACATCACTATTCAGTGCTATCGTAACTAAATTACACTAGTGTTTGCAGAAAGCGAATTGGTTTATTTTCGTAATGTTAGGCTCAGACGCATCGAGTGTGCACTCTGGTTTATAATAATCTTGACAGCTGACGTGAAGGCGGGAAGCGGGAAATGTGCACAGATAATGTATGAATTTTTTTACAGAACTGGAGACTTGGTGATTTGACATTAAGGGATTCTAATAAGATTTTGAATTCTATGAATGTTGTACCTGAATATAATTATAAAAATTTCTTTTTTAGTTATTATTTTGTTAAACATGAACGTACTTTAATATTATTTTTATAAGAATTTTTCGACCATTCGAGTGACAGTCGGTAATTTTCCATCGATTAATTTTATCTTTTTGTAATACTGTATTTGAACGTTAAAAAAATTCTTAAAAGAAAAATATTTACATTACTTTAAAAAGGTTTATTTTTTGTCTTTGGTTTTTGAGTATGTGTGTGTCATATTTTTAATAGATATCTAAAGACTACATAAAACATGGATTTAATAGTTTGTATTTTTGTCTAGTCTGCAATAACTTGTGTCTATACTTATTATACAAAAATTTCAAGGAACACTACTGTACCGATTTTGGAAATTCTTTAGTTAATAGATAGCTTGATTTAATTCTTTAGTCTCTTCCACGTAGATAAGATTTAAAATAGTTTTTGTTCTCTATAAGGATATCAATTATAAAAGTCCTTAGAGTAATTATAAAGTAAAATCGTACATTACGAAATATAAACGAAAAACTTCCCTCCGAATATCCTTTTTCCGTATTAACAATTCACATTCGGAACCCTTCAAACGCAAATAGAAAGGCTCTAATTACGTTGAAATAATACATGAGCCTTCCACCATTGTTGTCGAAAAAAATTTTTAAAACAACAAAAAAACTCCCAAAAATGCAAATGGCGCAAAAAAGCGTTCCCGCGCAAAATAACGACCCAAGATGGCCGCTACTTAGATCCAGCCTTCTATTGGTTCGCTAGCTTTTAAATTTAAAAATGGAATGCACTGTCCTTGGCGCGCGGGGTTCGTTGACCTTCCGATGCATTTTGGCGGTTTCCGTTAAATCCGTAAGGGCGTAAACGGTTCGAGTATTAGCTAAGCTAAATAGGACTCTATTTCAAAGTGTTAGAGTGTATAATTGTTTAACGTATCCAAGTGCATCGATGCACGCCAGACGTTTTGTCAAATGACTTTAGACTCTGGTACTCGTTGTTAAGAGTTAAGTCGATTTTTGACGTTTTTTTCTGGGTTTATCGTTTGGGGATATTAATTCGTATGCGGTAGGTGTAAGGTTGCAATTCCCTTGATGATGGAGAGGGTCTTATCATGCCCACTGAAGGTGAGCTAGACGCCGGATTTTTTTTTAATTTTTTCCTTTGTACTTGAACAATTTGTTAGTCTTAAATTTTCTGAATATAATTATTGTTAAGATATTAATTCTATTAGTAATTTTTCCATGCTTTTGTGATGTAGGATTGTTATGACAAAACTGCTAGTCAGGTTTAGATGAATCTTAAAAATTATATAGCTGTTTTTTTTAATAAATAACCTAGTATTGTATAACAATGTACATAATTTTTAAATTATATGTTCCCCTATAGTGTGTAACCCTTCTAGAAGGTTCAAAATAACCTTTATATTTAATTTTTAGGTAGTAAAGCTTAAAGTTATTCCCTTACCTCAGTTTCGTTCCTTCCCTTCCAGAAATCCTTTCCTTTTTTTAAGGGAATGATCTTTTAGTAAAGTTCGCATTAGGTGAACCTCCTTTTTAGTTAGTCATATATAGAAAAAACTATTTTTTTCACAAGAAAATTGTTAAAAAACTGTGTATAAAGTTAAAAATGATTACAAATTATATAGTAACCTAATTGGTCAGTACGACAAGACCTCATTTCAAGGTTTTCGGACATATTTAGGCAACGCATAATTACTGATACAACAGTTGGCGGTAACTTTGAAAATACAACCTCCGTACTTAAAATACAGCCTTGATATTTATAAACCCTTATAGTCGTACGTTCGACGAAGTTAAAGTCAAAGTGAAGTATAACTATTTAACTAGGCTTTTTTATATACGAGTAACACTTACAAAAAGATATATAGTAACTATTTATGGTTATACGGTTTATACTAATATTATAAATGCGAAATAACTCTGTCTGTCTGTTTGTCTTTCCATCACGCTAACATTACTGAACCGATTAGAACGAAATTTGGTACGCATATGGTCTAAAGCCTGAGATAAAACATAGGCTCCTATTTAACTGGAAATAAGGGTTGTAAGGGAGGAAGTTTATATGAAAGTCCACGCGGACGGAGTCGCGGGCAACAGCTACTAGAATATAAAGCCTAAAGTACCAACATACTTCAAAAGTTGAACAAAAGATGTCATTTAAAAGTCGCCATCAGATAACACCTCGTCTCGCTGCGACCCTAGTACATGAAGCCATCTTATATGAATACTAGCTGTTGCCCGCGACTCCACCCGCGTGGATTTTCATACATACTTTCATCCCCTATTTTATCCCCTTGAGGGTAGAATTGATAAAAATCCTTTCTTAGCGGATGCCTACGTCATAACATCTACCTGCACTGCAAATTTCAGCCCGATCCGTCCAGTGGTTTGGGCTGTGCGTTGATAGATCATTATGTCAGTCAGTCACCTTTGAATTATATATATTTAGATATATTAACTGACTGACTGACATATCAACGCACAGCCTTAACGGCTAAACGTAGGCACTGGAAGGGATGTAGCTTAGGTACCGTAGAGTTGCACTAAGAAAGGAATGCCCGAAATTCCCACGGGAACGGGAGTTAGCGGGAAAATCCTTTTGTTTGAAAAATCTAAACCGCTTAAGTTAGACGCTTGAAATTTGGCATGCAGGTACCTTAATAAACTTAAAGGTTAGTTGCAACAGGATATTGCATAATTCCTACGAGAACGGGATTTAACGGGAAAAAATATTTATATGAAAAAATCTAAGCTGAATCAAAATTATCTAACTCTATTAAGAGAGATTATAATATTACTAGTTAAATTGTAAACTATTAACGTATGTGTTAACAAAAGAATAGTATGTATATGTAATGTATCTGTCACCGGAAAATAACAAGAACAGCAAATTTATAAATTTCCTAGGAAATTTATAAACCTTCGTAGGATTCTAAACGAGAGACAAATTGTATTATTTTACGGCCACATTTTCGAAAATTTATCAATTTACCGAACTTACGCGTAAAATAATAAGTAAGCAATAACCAAACGCCATGTGCGCTCTGATTGGTGGAATAACTGTCAACAGAGAGCAGTGTGTTATTTTCCATATTTAAAAAAAGCGTAAAATTAAAAGGTTTTTATGTGATTGGTCGAACCATTTAGAACCTTATGAATGCATATTCGTTAGTTGATTAATTTACCACGAGACGTCGCAAATTGATAAATTTGCGAAAATGTGGCCGTAAAATAATACAATTTATCTCTCATTTAGAATCCTACGAAGGTTTATAAATTTCCTAGGAAATTTATAAATTTGCTGTTCTTGTTATTTTCCGGTGACATATATAAGGTTAATGCCCACCTGACCACATAGGACCCTATGCCGATCGCCCGGCAGGTGACCACGGAGATGGTGACCACGTCCTCGTAGGCCTGCGCCGTCTCGCCGGCGATCAGCCCGGCGTCGCGAAGACATTCCACCCCTAGACCATCTTCCTTGCCTGACAACAGAAAAAAAATCGTTAAGGTATTTCTATCATAAGTCGAGTCAATTATATGTTTCAACTAGGCTACATATAAGGAGAAAGGAAAAGATCCGGTATCAAATTCTGATAGTTGCTCTTTTAAAACGAAAAAGTATAAATAGTAATTATTAATGTAATCCAACAAAACCGATCGTATGTTTGTAATTTTATCAATAACAATAATTAAATACAGTAGTAAAAGTTGTCCAACGAGTGAAGGTTTGTGTTTATGTTTTTTTAAAAAATAAAATGCAATTGCATCAACGCAATATATGAAATATTAAAAAAATAACTATAATATTCATTGGTAATTATCACTTTTTATGTTTTAATAAGAGTATTATATTATATTAATAAACATGTAATAAATCCCCCCCGCATCATCTATAACCTTTGTTAACCCAATAATGCAATTATCCTGTATTCCCTTTTGTCACAAATCTTATTATTTAATCGTTAGACATGTGTATGTTTGTAGCGTTTGTCTGTGTGTGTGTCTGCGACTCTGTGTATGTGTGCGTGCATGCGTGCGTGTGTGTGCGTGTCTGTATACACTCACCAATGATATCAGTGATCCTATATCTGGCCTCTCCCTCGTCGTCTATGAGCTGCGTCTTCACGGAGCCGATAGGCCCGAGCCGCGAATAGGCCTCCGGGCTCAGGTAGAGGTACTTGAAGCCCCTCTCGGGCCTCTCGGCGTCGATCCACGCGACCTGGAACTCCGCTTTCACCTCCTCCGCTACACCTATGCGGGCGCCCGAGTTCACACTAATGTATATCTATGAAGAAAGAATATACGTTAGGAAAATTCTAGAAAAATGATTTTTATTTATTTATTTATTTATGCATATATTATACAAATAAACGTTCCTCTTGAAGACAGAGTGGTCTGTTAAAAAACCATGAAAATCGGTTGCGTAGTTATTTAAGCATAAATAGAGACAGACTGAAAGCGACTTTGTTTTATACTATGTAATGATTTTAATTTAAACATTTCACATGAAAAAAAAAATCATATTTTATTAAGACCAAGAGATGGATGTTATTTCTATTCTACATTATATATTTGGAGATTTTTTAACCCTAAACATACAGAATAAGTACTTTAGACTCTTATATTTAAATCTAGTCTGAAGTAGACCAAGTCCCTTATAAAGTCTTAAAGGCATATTTAGCCTGTTTGATAAATGATAATAGATCTATATCTCTCTCATTGATATGGGATTAACTTACCCTTGGTATTTTAAGCTCGCGTGCGTACTCCGAGGCCCTGAAGTAGACCCAGTCCTCTTGGGGTCCAAACGACCCCATGTAGTGTGTGAGATCGTTCGCGATCAGAATTATGTCCCTGCCCTCCGGGTACTCCGGCGTGTGCAGGGTTAGGCGCCACGCTACCATGCCCACCTGGAAGGTTAAATAATTATATATGTCTTTATTAGATATAATTAATTATGGCGCCTGTAACACAATTCTCAGCTACTATAGGTACAATCGATGCTCAATATTTGTGTAAAAGTATAAATATAATGAAAAATAAGACAGTAAATAAATTAATTAATAAAGTAGTATTTTGGGTATTGCAATAAAAAACAAATATCAAATATTATTATGAAATGAAACGTGTACACTTCTGCCTATAATATAGAGCTAAATATAAAAAAAACGTTTTTCTTTTTTTTGACGGTGGGAAATTCTGTTACGGATGGTGCGTCGTCATCGGGGGAGAAGGAGGCGGTTATGTCGGACTCGCCAGAAGGGCATTGTGGCTTTCCATAAGATATAACACAACAGTTAGTACAACGTGTGCATAGGACGATCGTCGACTGCGAAACTTGCGAGGTTATTGTGTTTTCGAGATAGGGAGATTGATGACGTCACGCGCTATGCACGTGTTGTTTACCAATTGCGACAGCGTCACATATATACTTACAGTATTCTGTCCGGGCAGCCTGGTGACCTCCACCAGCCGCCTCTCGCCGTCATTTTCCATCACCAGCTCGACCAGACTCATCACTTTATCTGGCATTGGACCTGTTATAAAGAAATTTATTATATTAATTTATTTCACACTCTAACGCGTACACTTAAACAGAAACATAACAGAAGATAACATAAAAAGAAAAAACACATATTATATACAATTGGCGGCTTTATCGCTTGGCAGCGATTTCTTCCAAGCAACCTTAAAAGTATAATATATAAATACACAATAGTAAAAAGGCAGTGTATACAAAAAAATATCACAAAATGTATAATTATTTTTACTCGAATACCGAAGTAAAATGGAAGGGTAATGATTTTGACGTGTATAGTTCTATTGTAGCGCTGAAGCTTCTGACTGAAAGTCAAAGTCAAAGTCAACGAAAACATCTTTATTTCGTAAGATATAAAATATCCAGTACCCTGGATAATGTTTTCAGTTTTAAAACTTTATTTATCAAACTTTTCTTTTTATTATATACATACATACATACATACATATATTCTCGTTTTGTTTTTTTTTCATTTCATTTATTTACTTGTTGTTGCAGCAACCAGCGCTGCCCAGAGTAGCTTTGTCTTATTTACTGTTATTTATAAATTATATTACTGATGCATATCATTTTAATTTTGTATTATTTACTTTAATATACGCTAAATGCAATAAATAATTATTTTATTTGTTTATTTTACTTGAGTATCTCATCTAGAAAATATTATGCGATCCATCATCTAGAACGACTTAGAACGAACAGTCTCATCTGACCGATTCATATTTCATAATTACGTACAACTGTCATAATAAACTAATTATAATACACGAACGCTACATAATATTAGTATGGAGTAGGGCTGCCATGTATATAACCTATCCCCCAGGACTCAGGAATTATTTCATGTGCCAGTAGTGGGGAGGATAGCACAGTCGTGGTCAAGGATCCAGTGTCCGGGTTTTCCCCGGATCACAATTTAAACCCCACCCGGACGCTCGCCGGACGCCTTCTAAACTAGAGCAAATCCGGACAGATGGCAGCCCTAGTTGAGTCTAGAAAATATTATGCGATCCGTCTTCTTACAAGTGTTATATTAAACTAATTATAAATTCTAATACACGAAGGCTAGTCAATACAAGTCCGGAGAGCAGTACTGACCGTCCGCGTTGCCCTCCTCGATGTAGTCCTTCCACTGCCTCTCGACGGCTTGTCGGAACATGTCGGGCATGTCGTACACGTACGTCGTGCCCTGCGACGTCGCCTGCAGACATATTTACATCTTAATTAATTATATATATAAATTACTTGTCACGTTGTTTGTCCGCGATTGACTCCTAAACTACTGAACCGATTTTAAATTAAATTTGTACACCGCGTTCAGTTTGATCTAACTTTAAAGATAGGATAGGTTACATCCCGGGATTGCAACGACTAGTTTAAATATATACTAGCCGCGCACCGCGGTTTCACCCGTGTACTTCCCGTTCCCGGGGCAATACCGGGATAAAAAGTATCCTACGTTTTAATCCAGGTTATCATCTATCTACATACCAAATTTCAACTAAATCGGTATAGCCGTTTTGCCTAAGATAAGAAAGACAGAAAAACAGACACACTTTTCCATTTATAAAATTAGTATGGATTTTTTTTAAACTTACTATATATTTTTGATAATGGGGCTGACATGGCTTTAAGGCTAAGAGCTCTTAAAGAAAAAAAAGAAACATGACGTCACAGTCTAGGGTGTTCCCCTTCGAAAATTCTCCTAATAAATTCGGCTTCCTCTATATTAGTAGGGTAGGACACTCACCAAAAACCTCTTCTGCTGTAGAAAATTCTTAGTGACATACGGTGTGGATATAGGCAGGCCATGCATGGGGCCCTGCCTGGCTCCATACGACTGGAATACTATCTGAAATTCATTTATATTAATTATTATCCTTTATTATATTATGCTAGATGGCAGAGATTGCTAGTTAGTAATAAGGCCGCCTCTTGTACATTATTATTTGTTGTATACATTCAATTTATTAATCAGCTTTACCGTACTACAGGTTGCCTATAAGAAATCACTAATAGTGATGAGCCCACCTATTGGCAAAACAATATTTGCTGTATATTTTTATTTCTAGTTATAAGGTGTATTTCTTGATTGACAGGAAATAATAATTATTATTATTATTAAAGTGTTAAAAAAATATATTTAACAATTTGATGTTTTACAATATACATAGTAGAATAGAAGTAAAATACAACACTAAATTTAGTATTAAAAAACCTAACCAGAAAGTGTACTTTTCTTTTGTAAATAGGCAAATAACAGATAGCAACACCCAGACCCCGGAAAGATACAAATGTAAATTACCAATATACAACGTGTAACAGAAATGTGTGGTAATATTTTTGCGTGATGTTCAGATGCTCATAGATAGTCTATATACAAGTCCCCGCATTAAAATAAACATATTTGAGATTTTTTATTTTATTAATTCATCATAATAAAATCGATAATATGAAAATCAAAAAAAAAGGTGTTACATCACTTTTCGAATTCTAATGACAGAGACAGCAGTAACTTTTTCAATGGAGTTTTGGCGGGAATCTGACGGCGTCTGTTTGTAATCTCAATTGAATATTCGTTTTTTGGTGCATATAGTGATTTAATGTTTGATTGTGATGGTGAATCATGCAGTAAACTAACTAAAATGATTCAATAGTAGTTTTATAATTTAGAAGTCGGTGACAAGTAAATCAAGTGTTTGTTTGGTTAAATCTTTTTACTGGGTACCGACTTCCAAATTATAAAATTACTATTGAATCATTTCTATATACTAAATGAAAATGCGTATTACTTTGTGGGAAGCAAATTTATTTTTTGCTTTTTAGTTTGAAGTCGGTTTATTTTTTGTTAAAAATTATTTTTTTCATACTATATAGTTATAGTACAATAAGCTTAACTACAAAACTTAAAAACTTACTTCTAATCAGATCCTTAACACTTATTAAAACAATTTTACAGGTGGTCGAGTTGGACCTTTCGACCGTTGTAACGTCAGTGAGCGGTCCAAAAAGACCGCAGGACCGCGTGGCTGTCGCTGATATGAAGGATGACTTCCAAGCTTGCTTGACAAACAAGGTAAGATTAAGTTCAAAATCAATAAAACAATTATAGAGGCTTATGCCGAAATACTCCATACAAATCTGTTAATATTGTTAGACTTGAGGCGTGCTTAAATATGAGTTGTGTTTGAGTATATGGACCTTTAAGTTAAGTCTACGTAAAGCTACAATTACCCCCGATTAAGTTGCCGGGGAAATACCGGGATAGCCCACAGTTAGCTTTTCGGGTAGCACTACATTTCTTATGGGCTGGCGTTTCTCTTACCATCAGGAGTGCGTCCAGATCGTCTCCCCTCTTCATCATATCAAATATATAAATAAAATAGAAAGGCATGATGGACTTCACTTAAAATTTAATAAATCCAACTTGCAAATAAATTGATGATTGAAGACCTAGTCTATAAGAAACAGTAATAAGGCACCCAGTGACACAAATGTCAAATGTCTACTAAGCGACTTACTACCTCTTCTATAAGACAATCAAAATGAATGTGTATGATATATTTAGTAAAAATTTGCAAGATGACACTGTCTGTAAGAAACAGTAATCAGGCACCCAGTGACAGATATTTGACACATGTCCTACTAAGTGACAGACCACCGGTTCTATGAAACATTAAAATGACACATGCTAAATTAAGCTGATGATGATTTCTTCAAGAAACAGTAATAAGACACCCAGTGACAGATATGTCACATGTCTACTGAGTGACTGACTACCACTCCTTTTAGAATAGGTATAACATTTTTTAATATATTAAAAATGGCGATTGATGCATTGATGACATTGCCCGCAAGAAACAGTAATAAGACACCCAGTGACAGATATGTCACATGTCTACTGAGTGACTGACTACCACTTCTATTAGACGGTAAAATTACATAAAAACATATGTAAAATGATAACGATTTCTTAAAGAAGCAGTATTCAAACACCCAGTGACACATAGGTCTAATTTCTACTGAGCGACTGACTACCACGTCTGATTGATATAGAAAAAGCACTCAAGATATGCATTATAAGAAATAACAAGATGACATTGTTTGTAAGAAACAGTATTCAAATACCCAGTGACTGAAATGACACATGTCTACTGAGCAAATGACTACTGCTTCTATAAGACAGTAGAATTGCACTCATAATAATTAAATGTATTACGTAACGAATAAGATGAAATCTGGAATCCGTAACCTTACCAATTATTCTTAACTTAAAGTTAAAGGAAAATCACTGACTAACCGTTCCATTTGAAGTGTCACTGGATCACTGATGAAAAAGGGCATTAGTTGCGTTTAAATATCACTTTTATTAATTAGTTAATTACATAAAAGCTTTAGTGATATTACATTAATTAGTAATTAGATAATTCGTAACAAGAAATGTTAAATGAAGTTAAACAGGATTATAACTTCAAAAAAAACCCGTTAAAATATGCCAATAGAGGATGAGGATGCCTCTCAGAAACGGTAATCAAACACCCAGTGACACATATGTCAAATGTCTACTGAGTGACTAACCACCACTTCTTGTAGACAGGAAAGCAAATTTTAAGAAAAACATGATACATGAATTAATAAATTCCGATGTCTTCAAGAAACAGTAATAAAACACCCAGTGACACATATGCCAAATGTCTACTGAGTTGCTGACCACCACTCCTTTAAGACAGCAGATGACAAATATTGTACATTTAACGATACTATAGATGAAAGATGATAATGTCTATAAGAAACAGTAATCAAACACCCAGTGACACATACGTCAAATGTCTACTGAGTGACTGACCACCACTTCTTCTAGACTAGGTATATATAACATTTTATAATATGACAAATGGCGATTGATGCATTGATGACATTGCCCGCAAGAAACAGTAATCAGACACCCAGTGACAGATATATCACATGTCAACTGAGTGACTGACCACCACTCCTATTAGACCAAGCGTAATGACATTTTTAATATATTTTAAGTGGTGATTGATGATATTGTCCCGGAGAAACAGCAATCAGGCACCCAGTGACAGATATAATATATCACATGTCTATTGAGTGACAGACTACCACTTCTAAAAGACTATGTGGTTGTTAAATTCTATTTAAAATAGCAAAATGACTATAAAGATAAAATGAACTTGAATGATGACACTGTCCGTAATAAACAGTAATCAAATACCCAGTGACAATATGTCACATGTCTACTGAGCAAATGACTATCGCTTCTATCGGTCTTTTGGATTAATTAATACTGACTAAATAAGAAAGATGACAAAGTCTGAAAAAGTCTGTCTACTGCGTGACAGATTACCACATCTATTAGGCTATAAAATTGCATAAAATAACCCACGTTTAATTTGACTGATGACGATTTCTTCAAGAAACAGTAATCAAATACCCAGTGACACATATGTCAAATGTCTACTGAGTGAATGACCACCACTTCTTTAAGACAGCATATGGCAGTTACTGTACATTTAATGATATAATTGATGATGGACGAGAGATTCCATTAGAAACAGTAATAAGACACCCAGTGACACATATGTCAAATGTCTACTGAGCGACTGACTACCATTTCTATTAGACAAGAAAGTAAATTTTAAGAAAAACATACAGACACATGACAATTAACAAATTCCGATTAATGAAAACCAACACCTGATGGCCTTGAAGACCTGAACCGATTTCCACCAAACATAGCTTAGAACACTAGACTTTTCAAAAAAAAATCTACGATGCCACAGTTAGACACGTACACATTTACACAGACACGTCAATCTTATATATTATAACTATTTGTAATTTTGAATATAATACTAAATATTAAATTCACTCACTTTGAACTAGTACCCCGTTTGAGGTCACTTGATCTACTGATGTTAAATGCATTCTTACGACTGCTTAAATATTTCTAAACTATCATTAGTTAATTGATAAAAAAGATTAGTATGTATTATAATTAATAAGGGCGTTATTTGCAAATTATTTACGACACGGTCGTTAATAAATGAGCCTCGTAATTGATTTGTTTGTGTCAATCGGGAATGTTATTATTATGATGTACTAGCTGTGCCAGCGACTTCGCCCGCGTAGAAAAGTGACTTTGGGCAGCATTTTGGAAACTGCCTAACCCGCGCCAACAAACGTTCAGCGAGTTCAACGTGATTCTTTAAATTGCCATTACTTTTTTATTTATCAACCGATTGACATGAATTAAGGACTAAATGTTAAGTTAAGCTTACCACAATATATCATTAAATACCACATCTAGATAGAATAAGCCATTTCTGAGATTAGCGTGCACAAACAAACAGACAAACAGACAAAAAATTCAAAAATCATTGTTTTGGTTTCTATTGCGTTAATAAAGGTCTCCTATAATATTTTTTCCCATATATCTTCCATGTACAGACAGCGACTCGTTACATTTTTATTATATTATATGTATAAAATTTAAGTCCGACAACTGAAAGGGTCGCTGAGTGATGTTATGTAGCCTAAAGCCTTCTTCGATAAATAGTCTATTCAATAAATTAACAAACAATATAACGACTTCAAACTAAAAATAAAAAAATATATATTTTGCTTCCCATAAAGCAATACGCATTTTCATTTAGTATATAGAAATTATTTAATATTTATTTTATAATTTAGACGTCGGTACCAAGTAAATGCTACAACAATCTATACAATATCGATTTAACCAAAACAAACACTTATTGTTTTACTATTTGCTTTTTTTATTATTAAATTTTAAATGGCACCACCCTTGTTCAAATCGGTTCATAATTGGCGGAGTTATCGCGTAACAAACATCGAAAAACATATATACGGGTCGAATTGAGAACCTCCTCCTTTTTGAAGTCGGTTGAAAAGTCAACGACAGCATTTGTCTAACTTTTATATTTAAGTTACAAAATTAAAAAAGGATTATTAACATTATGCCCAACGAAGTGGGCACGGGTCAGGTAGTAAATTATATAACAATACTTACTCTACAAGTCTTCAATAATGATTTTCGAACTATTAAAAATATATAAATGTTTTTTTAAATATATAATAATTTCAAAAACCACATTTGATAATTTGAGGTTGAATTTAATTGATTTTCAGATAGCATTGCGGTAAAATATATTATTATTTGGAATTTTAATAGTTTTTTTCATTATATGTATATGCCACCGGAAGATAACAAGAACGGGCAATCTTTAAATTTCCCTAGAAACTTATAAACCTTCGTAAGATTCTAAACGAGACATAAATTGTATTATTTTACGACCACATTTTCGCAAATTTATAAATTTACCGAACTCACGCGTAAAATAATAATTAATAAATAAGCAATAACAAGACGCAACGTGCGCTCTGATAGGTTGAATAGCTGTCAACATCAACCAATCAGAGAGCAGTGTGTTATTTTCCGTATTTTAAAAAAGCGTTAAATTGAAAGCTCTTCTGTGATTGGTCGAATGGATATTCGTTAGTTGATAAATTTACCACGAGACGTCGCAAATTGATAAATTTGCGAAAATGTGGTCGTAAAATAATACAATTCAATTCTCGTTTAGAATCCTACGAAGGTTTATTAATTTCCTAGGAAAGTCATAAATTTGCTGTTCTTGTTATTTTCCGTTGACATATATATAATATTTAAAGATAAACAAGACACATCTCGCAGTTTTGCCTGCGTAGTATTTGTTCTCGTGTCATTCATATTATACCTACTATAACCCTACTTAATATTATAAATGCGAAAGTAACTCTGTCTGTCTGTT